>JBAKBP010004248.1:0-138974 GCA_037953745.1 Lithodes maja
GAGGTCAAACGGTTAATTGAGATAGTATTATTAGGAAGGCATGTTGGAGGTCAAACGGTTAATTGAGATAGTATTATTAGGAAGGCATGTTGGAGGTCAAACGGTTAATTGAGATAGTATTATTAGGAAGGCATGTTGGAGGTCAAACGGTTAATTGAGATAGTATTATTAGGAAGGCATGTTGGAGGTCAAACGGTTAATTGAGATAGTATTATTAGGAAGGCATGTTGGAGGTCAAACGGTTAATTGAGATAGTATTATTAGGAAGGCATGTTGGAGGTCAAACGGTTAATTGAGATAGTATTATTAGGAAGGCATGTTGGAGGTCAAACGGTTAATTGAGATAGTATTATTAGGAAGGCATGTTGGAGGTCAAACGGTTAATTGAGATAGTATTATTAGGAAGGCATGTTGGAGGTCAAACGGTTAATTGAGATAGTATTATTAGGAAGGCATGTTGGAGGTCAAACGGTTAATTGAGATAGTATTATTAGGAAGGCATGTTGGAGGTCAAACGGTTAATTGAGATAGTATTATTAGGAAGGCATGTTGGAGGTCAAACGGTTAATTGAGATAGTATTATTAGGAAGGCATGTTGGAGGTCAAACGGTTAATTGAGATAGTATTATTAGGAAGGCATGTTGGAGGTCAAACGGTTAATTGAGATAGTATTATTAGGAAGGCATGTTGGAGGTCAAACGGTTAATTGAGATAGTATTATTAGGAAGGCATGTTGGAGGTCAAACGGTTAATTGAGATAGTATTATTAGGAAGGCATGTTGGAGGTCAAACGGTTAATTGAGATAGTATTATTAGGAAGGCATGTTGGAGGTCAAACGGTTAATTGAGATAGTATTATTAGGAAGGCATGTTGGAGGTCAAACGGTTAATTGAGATAGTATTATTAGGAAGGCATGTTGGAGGTCAAACGGTTAATTGAGATAGTATTATTAGGAAGGCATGTTGGAGGTCAAACGGTTAATTGAGATAGTATTATTAGGAAGGCATGTTGGAGGTCAAACGGTTAATTGAGATAGTATTATTAGGAAGGCATGTTGGAGGTCAAACGGTTAATTGAGATAGTATTATTAGGAAGGCATGTTGGAGGTCAAACGGTTAATTGAGATAGTATTATTAGGAAGGCATGTTGGAGGTCAAACGGTTAATTGAGATAGTATTATTAGGAAGGCATGTTGGAGGTCAAACGGTTAATTGAGATAGTATTATTAGGAAGGCATGTTGGAGGTCAAACGGTTAATTGAGATAGTATTATTAGGAAGGCATGTTGGAGGTCAAACGGTTAATTGAGATAGTATTATTAGGAAGGCATGTTGGAGGTCAAACGGTTAATTGAGATAGTATTATTAGGAAGGCATGTTGGAGGTCAAACGGTTAATTGAGATAGTATTATTAGGAAGGCATGTTGGAGGTCAAACGGTTAATTGAGATAGTATTATTAGGAAGGCATGTTGGAGGTCAAACGGTTAATTGAGATAGTATTATTAGGAAGGCATGTTGGAGGTCAAACGGTTAATTGAGATAGTATTATTAGGAAGGCATGTTGGAGGTCAAACGGTTAATTGAGATAGTATTATTAGGAAGGCATGTTGGAGGTCAAACGGTTAATTGAGATAGTATTATTAGGAAGGCATGTTGGAGGTCAAACGGTTAATTGAGATAGTATTATTAGGAAGGCATGTTGGAGGTCAAACGGTTAATTGAGATAGTATTATTAGGAAGGCATGTTGGAGGTCAAACGGTTAATTGAGATAGTATTATTAGGAAGGCATGTTGGAGGTCAAACGGTTAATTGAGATAGTATTATTAGGAAGGCATGTTGGAGGTCAAACGGTTAATTGAGATAGTATTATTAGGAAGGCATGTTGGAGGTCAAACGGTTAATTGAGATAGTATTATTAGGAAGGCATGTTGGAGGTCAAACGGTTAATTGAGATAGTATTATTAGGAAGGCATGTTGGAGGTCAAACGGTTAATTGAGATAGTATTATTAGGAAGGCATGTTGGAGGTCAAACGGTTAATTGAGATAGTATTATTAGGAAGGCATGTTGGAGGTCAAACGGTTAATTGAGATAGTATTATTAGGAAGGCATGTTGGAGGTCAAACGGTTAATTGAGATAGTATTATTTTACCATCTGATTCCTAGGCGTTCTTCGTAAGTTGCATAAAATCGTTCAATAATAGCCGGAATATAATGGAGAAAACGCGTCATCGTAGCCTGAAAGAGTTAAGGTTTTCTGGACCACTTTCTCCCTCATGTTTAGCCCCATTAGTTTTCAGATGTTACGATGTTTGCCCCATTAGTTAGTTGATTTTAAGACCTTTCGACCCATTTCGTCGTCAATATTTAGACCTTTCGTGCTATTTAGGTGTCGATTTTTTCCCTGGCGAACGATAGTGAGCCTGTAATGTTGGAAGAACCGGCCTTCGGCTGGGACATTTTTCTACCGAAAAATGTACAAACTAATCTAGAAGGGGGATCTAATGGATTTTTTTTTTTTTTTTTAATTTGATGGAGGTCTAGGGAGGAAACTAGAAAATTAATGAATACATGCAAAAATCTCCCAGGTATCTAACCAGGTGTATGCGATACAATAGGTTAGTACCAGGGCCTTCGTGGATACAGACATGGATCAATCTTTCCATCCCGCTTTTAAGGGGACATAGGCTGTTTTTCTGGTCACCCTTCTCCCTCATGCTTTCCCCCAATAGTTTTCAGATTTTATGACGTTCGACCCATTGGTTTGGCGATTTTAATACCTTTTGCCCCATTTCGTTGTCAATTTTAAGACATTTCTGGCCATTTAGGTGTCGATTTTTTCCTGGCGAGCGATAGCGAGCCTGTAATCTTAAGAGTAATCGGCCTTTGGCCGGGAAAATGTTCTACCGAAAAATGTACAAATTAAGCTAGAAGGGGGATCTGATGGATGTTTTTTTTAATGTTTGATGGAAGTCTAGGGAGGAAACTAAAGAAAATAATAAAAAAATGAAAAACTCTACCAAAAAGTGAACCATTATTAAGTAATAAGATTGATTATAGAATTGTATACAATATAGCTAACCTAACTTAACCTACCCCAAGTATAAACATTCGTAACCTAACTTAACCTACCCCAAGTATAAACATTCCTAAGCTAACTTAACCTACCCCAAGTATAAACATTCCTAAGCTAACTTAACCTACCCCAAGTATAAACATTCCTAAGCTAACTTTACCTACCCCAAGTATAAACATTCCTAAGCTAACTTTACCTACCCCAAGTATAAACATTCCTAAGCTAACTTAACCTACCCCAAGTATAAACATTCCTAACCTAACTTAACCTACCCCAAGTATAAACATTCCTAAGCTAACTTAACCTACCCCAAGTATAAACATTCCTAAGCTAACTTTACCTACCCCAAGTATAAACATTCCTAAGCTAACTTTACCTTCCCCAAGTATAAACATTCCTAAGCTAACTTAACCTACCCCAAGTATAAACATTCCTAAGCTAACTTAACCTACCCCAAGTATAAACATTCCTAAGCTAACTTAACCTACCCCAAGTATAAACATTCCTAAGCTAACTTTACCTACCCCAAGTATAAACATTCCTAAGCTAACTTTACCTACCCCAAGTATTAACATTCCTAAGCTAACTTAACCTACCCCAAGTATAAACATTCCTAAGCTAACTTAACCTACCCCAAGTATAAACATTCCTAAGCTAACTTTACCTACCCCAAGTATAAACATTCCTAAGCTAACTTTACCTACCCCAAGTATAAACATTCCTAAGCTAACTTAACCTACCCCAAGTATAAACATTCCTAAGCTAACTTAACCTACCCCAAGTATAAACATTCCTAACCTAACTTAACCTACCCCAAGTATAAACATTCCTAAGCTAACTTAACCTACCCCAAGTATAAACATTCCTAAGCTAACTTAACCTACCCCAAGTATAAACATTCGTAACCTAACTTAACCTACCCCAAGTATAAACATTCCTAACCTAACTTAACCTACCCCAAGTATAAACATTCCTAAGCTAACTTAACCTACCCCAAGTATAAACATTCCTAAGCTAACTTAACCTACCCCAAGTATAAACATTCCTAAGCTAACTTAACCTACCCCAAGTATAAACATTCCTAAGCTAACTTAACCTACCCCAAGTATAAACATTCCTAAGCTAACTTAACCTACCCCAAGTATAAACATTCCTAACCTAACTTAACCTACCCCAAGTATAAACATTCCTAAGCTAACTTAACCTACCCCAAGTATAAACATTCCTAAGCTAACTTAACCTACCCCAAGTATAAACATTCCTAAGCTAACTTAACCTACCCCAAGTATAAACATTCCTAAGCTAACTTAACCTACCCCAAGTATAAACATTCCTAAGCTAACTTAACCTACCCAAGTATAAACATTCCTAAGCTAACTTAACCTACCCAAGTATAAACATTCCTAAGCTAACTTAACCTACCCCAAGTATAAACATTCCTAAGCTAACTTAACCTACCCCAAGTATAAACATTCCTAACCTAACTTAACCTACCCCAAGTATAAACATTCCTAACCTAACTTAACCTACCCCAAGTATAAACATTCCTTACCTAACTTAACCTACCCCAAGTATAAACATTCCTAACCTAACTTAACCTACCCCAAGTATAAACATTCCTAACCTAACTTAACCTACCACAAGTATAAACATTCCTAACCTAACTTAACCTACCCCAAGTATAAACATTCCTAACCTAACTTAACCTACCACAAGTATAAACATTCCTAACCTAACTTAACCTACCCCAAGTATAAACATTCCTAACCTAACTTTTGACGGATTTAATTATCTGATAGCCCTAGCTAGTTTTGACATTGGTATTAATGGACTAAAAGAGAAAGAGAAAGAATTATGGAGTCATGGTTTGGTATAGTGTGTAAGCCCTCTTTCAGGTCGATTAGGGTCCTTCCATGCGAGAACTATTGTAACTGCTTAAGGGGACCCATCTCGCTTTTTTTATCTTTCACTCCCTCTCTCTTTGGCTTGTATCCATTCGGCCCCATTCAGCCAACTGTTTTAAGACGTTTATCCCCATCCAGGAGTCGATTTTTTCGTGGCGAGCGATAGCGAGAGCATTGTATAGAGAAATCCGGCTTCGCCGGAGACATGTTTCTATCGAAAAATGTACAAATTTAGCTTGCTGTAAAACAAAAATATATATATATGCTGGCTCGCTACCGCTTGCCAGGAAAATATTGATACCTGGATGGGGGTAAACGTCTTAAACAGTTGGGTGAATGGGGGCAAATGGATACAAGCCAAAGAGAGAGGGAGAGAAAGAGAAAAAAAGCGAGGTGGGGTCCCTACAAAATGATGAGAACATGAAATAGACTAGCAGCTGTGACGATTGACTCCCCCTGTGGTTAGATGACGGCCAACACGATCCTAGGTCACGCTATCTGGATGACGAGGCTGAGTGCTGGGCTGACGTGTGTGTGTGTGTGTGGGTGTGTGGGTGCTTGTGTGGATGTGTGCTTGTGTGTGTGGGTGTGTGCGTGTGTACAACAAACTGATAGATGGATATTTTGAAAGATGCATAGATAGATGGCGATATGGATAATTAAATAATTAGATTGTTAAATAGATAGTAGAAGAGATATATAGATAAATAGATTGATTAATATATAGAAGAAGAAGAAGACACAATGTTGGTGGTGATTGTTACGACCTGGCACTCGGGTTCACAAGGGCTCTCAATCAGGACTCGAGTACGGCTCGCTGCCACAACGGAAACACACGATCCCAAACCCTGAGTACTGCCAGCCGAACAAAAAACACCAATACCCTCCAGAGTTTGATCTGCTATAACGGGGTATATAAGAACTCGGTACTAGTGTTCAACAACAGACTAATAAAGAGACAGGAATTATCTAGTCTGGTCAACAATCAAACAAAGAAGTAAGAAACAACAACACCAAAGAATAGTGTTGGCCGAAGCCGAAGTAATCCACCCTTGACTAAGAACTTAAGAAGTCCTCCACCCTCTACTTCGGATCGGCACTATTACGTTACGTTAAATTAATAGTCCTTAAGCATCGAGCAAGGAATCTTCTGATAAAGTTAGATGCTTCTCGGATGCCCGTAAGAAGTACGTATCGGATTTTGAACAGCTATTCAAATAAGCAAAACACTGACAATTACATATCATTAAAGGTTTAAATTGACATAAGAAGAATTATAAGAATATGCAATAGTAAATGGCAAACATTAAAAAGAAGTACTCCGCCAATGCACCGGCAATAGCCTACTCGGATTGTGCTCGTGGGCCACTAATCACTAAAGTAGCTAAGCGTGCAACACATGAAATCAATAGTGCATAAACAATATCATACATAAGGAAAGCTTCAATACTATTCTGTATCTGCTAATCGAGCAAAGTCTAGCTGGGATGTAGTAGGCTAGGAAATAATGGCTGAGCAAGCGGCTCGTAGCCTAGCGAGGTCCTTAAGGCTGTGCGGCCAAATTACGTTAATTGACGGGATGCTCTCTTGAGAGATCCAGATCGCTAGTATCTGGTTCTCTCCTGGCGATCCTCTCAAAGTCAAAGCAAACGAGTTAGCACAGTGTTGGGTGGCAGAGGCAAAAGCCCTCACTCGCGACACAGTGCTAAACTCACAAGGTACACAGTCAGAAAGACCACCTAGGCTTCCCACGTCTCCGTTGCGATTGTACAGGTTCAACAAAATCTAGTACACATCGGGAATCACAACACCAGTAGCCTTATCCCAGTCTAGCATTACCTAGACTAGCAGAAAACAGGAACAATAATAATAATACACAGGGAAATGCATATACGAGTGCAACAAACATTAATCAATCCTATTCTAAGTTGACCCTTCCAAAATAGGCTATCTAATAGGCATATATCTCGTGAGAACTCAAGCGATAATACGTTGGCTGACTAGCTCTGCACCAACGGGACCATTGAAGTTAAAAAGGGTAGGGAAAAGAGGAAAAAAGGCTGTAAAGATAGTAGAGAAAGTTCACATCAGTCAGAAGAATATCTATAGTTAGCAAGGGAAATGAGGAGTCGCTCTGCCTAATGAGTTCTGAAGAAAATGTGGCGAGACTTCCCTTTTTATACTCGGCCCTCTAGTGAGCCCAACGTAAACTACTAAGGACCGCCCACTGACAATCATTACGTAATTTATCTCTCTCAATCTGGGATAGACAAAGGCTTTCCCACGCACTGAGGGGAGGAGGGAGGGGGGGAGTGCTAGTGAGTTAGGCCCACCTCCCGCATGGCGCACCCACTGACCCCCCGTTACGTAATCTCTCTCTCTCCTCTCATCATTACAAATAAGTTTTATACACAATACTTATAACTAATGATATAAAATAGAACTCGTTGACTCAGATGAAAACAAAATACATATTCATAATACTTATAGTACAACGGCTCACATGAACTAAGTTAGGAAACTCTACACAGACTACAGCCAAAGTTCCTGCCCTGACGATCCTAGCGAGAGTAGGGCATGACTAGGCGTTCTGTACAGCATGCTCACACTCGACATGCGTCACACCTCCCCCAAGATTTTACTTGCTCAACCCTGAGCTAAAATCTGACACACACAGAACCCCATCAAGCCCCTCACACCCAGCGACCGCATGGCACTAAAACAAAGCTGAGTTTATCACTAAAACACATCTTATTATATAAAAAAAAAAATCACATTTTATAACTCCTCCCACCAATAGCAAAAAAGACACAATATCATGCTCCCAGAGCGAGCTTACAGCAGCTCAGCCGTTTGATAGTTCGTGGACTACTCAAACTCAATAGGCTATGACAAACTTATACAATTATCTATATCAAAAGAAAGAGTTTTTTTTATGATTTTTATATTTTAATATGTTTTTCCCGGCTGCACTATAAGGGCAGCCTATTTTCTTCTATATCAAACGCTCAACTCCTGCTTTACGACCCAATACGCTGGGCTACAACTGCGAGCCAACAAGCACCAAGCGCAAAATACTATTCAAACTAAAGCAGGAGGCTACCCGTGTGTCAATCTACCCAGGATCATATACCCTTGAACGACCATCTGCAACCACGTTGTCACAACCGGCAATATGGCGTATGTCCAGGTTATATACCAATAACCTTAGTGACCACCTGGTCAGCCTCATATTCCGATTGTGAAACTGGTCCAAGATCTTGAGAGGGTGATGATCTGGGTAAACTACAACGACCGGACCATAGGCTGGAACATAGACCTCGAAATGCCCCAGCGCAAGCACAACCGCCAGCAGCTCCTCCTCGACAACAGAGCAGCTCCCCTGGGCCGAATTGTACTTCTCCGAGCAGAAACTAACAGGATGCTCCAGCCCATCATCGTCCTTTTCAATTTCATTCATCAGGTTCTGAAACATTGCTAGTGCATTCTTAAGTCCGTCAGGCATAACATTGCACTGGTAGGTACTCCCGTCCACAACAAAACCACATACCTCTTTAGCACGCTCGGACAAAGGTACTTGCCAGTAACCTTTTACTAAATCTACTTTCGTGATAGGCGATGCAGCCCCGAGGCGGTCTATGGTGTCGTCAACTCTTGATAAGGTATAGGCGTCTGTCAGGGATAATGCACACACACTCTCGCAATCAACACACTCACTGATCTTGCCACTTAACACCGGTTGCAAAGTTACAGGCAACGACCACTCACGACATTCCTTATCCCTCAGACCCTTCGTCCACACGTAATCCAGCTCTGCTTGCACCATAGGCTGTCGAGCAGGATTTATACGGTAGGGAATTAAACTGAGCCTTGCACTATCTCCAGCCTGCATGTCGGATTCTACCCCGTACATCAGGCCTGGAGAAGCAACAAACATGCGAAAGTACTGCCATAGCCTAGTAAACAACTGCCTTGCACTGTCTCCACGAACAACATGCCTAGTGCCCTCCCACAACCCAGCCGAGACCGCAGCTTCTAACCTGTAGTCTCCCTCCTTCTCCACCTTCGTCCCTAGAACAGCCAGGTCATGAGAGGGACAATCAGTACCACCTGTGCAGTCACTCCCATAGTTCATTATTGCTAAGGCTTCCCCGCCGATACCGTACATGCGCACCCCCGCATTCCTTGTGACGACATCTGCCTGCTCAGCATCACCGCTTTTAGAGACATGGCCAGATACAGTCGGTCTATGGTAGGGCTGTTGCATTAGACTAGAGCAGCATTGGGAGGCTATGTGACGACCGGGCACATCCACTCCACAGCCAACCTCACCAATCTGCTCAATGTCCTCCTTTTGACCACCACCCTTGGCAGCCATGGGTCGACCCTGACCTGGCAACCATGCCAAAGCCTCGTCGCCCACCTTGAACCACCGAAACAACGAGGCTAACGGTCTTTCAACATTCACGTGACCTGCCCGCGGAACATCTTGCACCGCCCGAGTTGTGAGACTCAGGGGCTCGGCACGACCAGTGGGGTATGAACCGAGCTGGTGCTGGAGTGCTGCACACTGCTGCTCAGGCAGGTGCTCTAGCGCTTCCACAGCCACCAGACTCGTGTCCCCCGCCCACTGCTCCGCCGAGACATGACAATCCCTACTCTCCTCCACCTGTGCCCTACTGCCCCCCTCTCCTTCTCCACCTTGGCCGCGGCAGACCAACGCAGGGACAGTAGGCTGCTCAGGTGGTTGCCTCACAAACTCCTCCAACAGGTTCACATGACATGCTTCCCCGTCCTCGTGTTTGATCTCGACAGCACCATTACCACACTTCTGAACTTCCGGATCCTCCAACTGCAGTTTACAAATATCTGAGGGAACCAACCTGTCTAGATGCTTCCGAAGCAACCCAAGTCCTCCCCCAATATCAAACTGAGCAACCCTTTTTTCTCTCCGTGTGTAACGTTGCTGCCTCGGAGTCTCTTCCTGCCCTACCTCCTCACTAGCTGTGACAGGTCCTGGGGCCTCTCCAGACTCCAACATAGGTGCCAATACTGAATCACCCGGGAGAGCCGCCGAGTCAAAACTCTTAAAACCAACTCCAGCTTTAGCCTCCTCCTGTTGATCGTTCCTCCGCTGGTCTGAAGACGGAGGACTAGGCTGTGACACTTTAGCTGCCCGAGCTCGGGTGACAACACACGCCATGGGTTGTGTCTGGCACCGCTCGACCCACTCTTGCTCTTCCCTACTCACGTCGGCCGGCCTCTCGGCAACGACTAAGGGTAGAACCTCAGAAGCGGGCATTGCAAAGTCGTTGCCGAGAAGAAGGTCGACGCCCTCCACTGGCAGTTTCTCCACAATCCCGACATCCAATTCACGTGCCACACCATCCACCTCCAACTCCAACCGCACCAGCGGGTATGACCGAGTTGCATTAATACCCTGCACCACTACCACCCGAGCCGCGTTTATAGGGTAGCCAGTCAAGTTTTTCATCAAAGTCTGGGAAGCACCTGTATCACGCAAGACCTCTACTCCATGCTTGCGCCCCGCCCACATCACGCAACCCCGCCCTCTATGGTCGCAAAAAACATCCTGAGCAGGGTTCGAGCCTCCCAGGTGCTTCTGCATTGGCTGTGCCTCAGCCTCTGACGAACTGCCCCGGGCAAACTCAGAAGACTTCGGAGACACACCAATGTTGCAGGCCAAAGACACAGCTGCTGTAGGTGGTTTGCTAGGACAGACTCTTGCAAAGTGCCCCTTTTTATGACATTGATAACACTCCAACTCCCCTTTGGGCTTCCCTTGGTACTGGGAAGGGCCCGGCCCCTTCTTAAATGGGACGGTGCTAGTCTTGTGGTCAGTCTTGGTATCATGGCTCTTGTACTTGTTTGCATAATGTATATCACTAACTCGGGGGGGGTGGGGCGTCACGCCCCTTGTTACCTGCCTCACTACGCTGGGCAGACCCGCACCCACGAATTAGTGATAGCCGGAGGTCAGCCATCTCAGCTGCCTCCTGTAGAGTTTTTGGGTTCTTTTCTTTAATAGTTAAAGTCATTTCTGCACCAGTACACTTATAAAACTGCTCGAGCAGAAACAGCTCAGTCAACTGTTCGGCCGTCTCAGCTTTCTCAGAACGTGTCCAGTTTGTAAGTGCATCTTTTAAGTCCCGGGCATGTTCAAGAAAGGTCGCCTCCCTAGTCTTTGTAACACCCCGAAACTTCAATCGATATGTTTCCGGTTGCAACTCGTATGCCCGTAGGACAGCTCTCTTCAATACTGGGTAGTCAATGCAAGACTCTAAAGGCAGTGCATCATAAGCCTTCAGACCCTTACCCGTAAGTCTTGAGGAGACTAGAGCTGCCCACTTCTCTTCAGGCCAATTATGCTCCCTACACTTCTTCTCAAAACGATTAAAAAATTCTGTGACTTCAGTTTCACTAAATACCGGCACCAATTTGACTAAGTGGGCCAAGGACTGTTCTCTTACTTGGCCCTCACGGCCCATCCGAATCCCTGTCGACTCTGCACGAGTCTTATCTAAATCTAATTTAGCACAATATTTCTCTGAGTCGTACCTAAGCTCAGCCTCATGCCTCCTAGTCTCAGCCTCAATCTCATGCCTCCTAGTCTCATTCTCCTGCTTCCTAGCCTCAATCTCCTGCTTCCTAGCCTCAGCCTCAATCTTAGCAAGCTCAAGTCTAAATACCATATCTGGAGACAGGCAGGAAGAGGGAGCTTCCACTACTGAAGGAGGGGGGGCAAAAACTGGGGAACCACCATGTGCACCACCCGAGGGCACTCCAATCTGCCAATTCTCATCCCTCTGTGGGAGAGTGCTAACCTCCGGTAACTGAGTGGACGGCACTGTGGGAGTCGAGTGAGAGGGGATCTGGGGAGGAACCCCCCCAAACGCCCTCTCCTCCGAAACCCCATGTCGCCCACGCAACACCCAGGAAATCAGCTCCCCCTTGGACATCCCTACTACATTGGAAATGCCCAAAACCTTGGCTATCAGGTGCAAGCCATAAACATCCACCCCAGTCAGCCTCTCCTCCGTCACGTGGTACCGCTTACTCACAAAAACTCTAGCATCCTCCTCACTGGTTACTAACGGCACCTCTCGCTCATCGTCAGTGCTAGGGCACGACATACTGAAGTCCACAAAAAAATTCTCGAGACAAAAGTGTTAAACTTCCTATGCAAGCACTAATTACTAAATTAACTGGAGTCTCTTAAATGCTCTACTAATTGCCATACAAAAAAAATATTCTTCAATATGCACGCTAAAATACAAACAAACAAATGTTGTACAACTCTGCAAAAATTTATACTGTTCACAAAATCCTAAGCAAGGTCGCCATTTGTTACGACCTGGCACTCGGGTACACAAGGGCTCTCAATCAGGACTCGAGTACGGCTCGCTGCCACAACGGAAACACACGATCCCAAACCCTGAGTACTGCCAGCCGAACAAAAAACAACAATACCCTCCAGAGTTCGATCTGCTATAACGGGGTATATAAGAACTCGGTACTAGTGTTCAACAACAGACTAATAAAGAGACAGGAATTATCTAGTCTGGTCAACAATCAAACAAAGAAGTAAGAAACAACAACACCAAAGAATAGTGTTGGCCGAAGCCGAAGTAATCCACCCTTGACTAAGAACTTAAGAAGTCCTCCACCCTCTACTTCGGATCGGCACTATTACGTTACGTTAAATTAATAGTCCTTAAGCATCGAGCAAGGAATCTTCTGATAAAGTTAGATGCTTCTCGGATGCCCGTAAGAAGTACGTATCGGATTTTGAACAGCTATTCAAATAAGCAAAACACTGACAATTACATATCATTAAAGGTTTAAATTGACATAAGAAGAATTATAAGAATATGCAATAGTAAATGGCAAACATTAAAAAGAAGTACTCCGCCAATGCACCGGCAATAGCCTACTCGGATTGTGCTCGTGGGCAACTAATCACTAAAGTAGCTAAGCGTGCAACACATGAAATCAATAGTGCATAAACAATATCATACATAAGGAAAGCTTCAATACTATTCTGTATCTGCTAATCGAGCAAAGTCTAGCTGGGATGTAGTAGGCTAGGAAATAATGGCTGAGCAAGCGGCTCGTAGCCTAGCGAGGTCCTTAAGGCTGTGCGGCCAAATTACGTTAATTGACGGGATGCTCTCTTGAGAGATCCAGATCGCTAGTATCTGGTTCTCTCCTGGCGATCCTCTCAAAGTCAAAGCAAACGAGTTAGCACAGTGTTGGGTGGCAGAGGCAAAAGCCCTCACTCGCGACACAGTGCTAAACTCACAAGGTACACAGTCAGAAAGACCACCTAGGCTTCCCACGTCTCCGTTGCGATTGTACAGGTTCAACAAAATCTAGTACACATCGGGAATCACAACACCAGTAGCCTTATCCCAGTCTAGCATTACCTAGACTAGCAGAAAACAGGAACAATAATAATAATACACAGGGAAATGCATATACGAGTGCAACAAACATTAATCAATCCTATTCTAAGTTGACCCTTCCAAAATAGGCTATCTAATAGGCATATATCTCGTGAGAACTCAAGCGATAATACGTTGGCTGACTAGCTCTGCACCAACGGGACCATTGAAGTTAAAAAGGGTAGGGAAAAGAGGAAAAAAGGCTGTAAAGATAGTAGAGAAAGTTCACATCAGTCAGAAGAATATCTATAGTTAGCAAGGGAAATGAGGAGTCGCTCTGCCTAATGAGTTCTGAAGAAAATGTGGCGAGACTTCCCTTTTTATACTCGGCCCTCTAGTGAGCCCAACGTAAACTACTAAGGACCGCCCACTGACAATCATTACGTAATTTATCTCTCTCAATCTGGGATAGACAAAGGCTTTCCCACGCACCGAGGGGAGGAGGGAGGGGGAGAGTGCTAGTGAGTTAGGCCCACCTCCCGCATGGCGCACCCACTGACCCCCCGTTACGTAATCTCTCTCTCTCCTCTCATCATTACAAATAAGTTTTATACACAATACTTATAACTAATGATATAAAATAGAACTCGTTGACTCAGATGAAAACAAAATACATATTCATAATACTTATAGTACAACGGCTCACATGAACTAAGTTAGGAAACTCTACACAGACTACAGCCAAAGTTCCTGCCCTGACGATCCTAGCGAGAGTGGGGCATGACTAGGCGTTCTGTACAGCATGCTCACACTCGACATGCGTCACATGATGATGAGGGTGCGTGGTGATGATGATGAGGGTGCGTGGTGGTGATGATGAGGGTGCGTGGTGGTGATGATGAGGGTGCGTGGTGGTGATGATGAGGGTGCGTGGTGGTGATGATGAGGGTGCGTGGTGGTGATGATGAGGGTGCGTGGTGGTGATGATGAGGGTGCGTGGTGGTGATGATGAGGGTGCGTGGTGGTGATGATGAGGGTGCGTGGTGGTGATGATGAGGGTGCGTGGTGGTGATGATGAGGGTGCGTGGTGGTGATGATGAGGGTGCGTGGTGGTGATGATGAGGGTGCGTGGTGGTGATGATGAGGGTGCGTGGTGGTGATGATGAGGGTGTGTGGTGGTGATGATGAGGGTGCGTGGTGGTGATGATGAGGGTGCGTGGTGATGATGATGAGGGTGGTGACCGGAGTAGTAGGTGACAGGGAGAAGGTTACAGAGAGTTATATATATATATATATATAGGCCTATATATATATATATATATATATATATATATATATATATATATATATATATATATACTGTATATATATATATATATATATATATATATATATATATATATATATATTATATATATATAGGCCTATATATATATATATATATATATATATATATATATATATATATATATATATATATATATTATATATATATTAGTTGGTCCCAACAAGGTGATACGGTGTTCTTATCTTCTAGTAAACCATTCAAGAGGTGACAGAGATAAATAGAGACAGAGACTACGCAGACCTTGCGGTCAGTACAAGGAAATCCGCCCTGACATATGTATTCAGTAATAGTTACTATGTGCAACACAAGGACAGTAAAACAGAAGTTGCTCTCTCTACCCACCACTTTCACCAAATTTTGGGTCGACATGAAACAGAGTTGGAGAAAGCGCCCTCAGCAGAGGGATAACATTCCTAATGGAAGCCTTACAGTAAACATTGAACCTGAAATTGTGTACTTCAGGCGGTAAACATTTTGTTTTCTTGTTTTTGTGTACTCAGCCTCCTTGAAACAAATGCCTTGTCTACTTTTGAATAGGTATTCTTGTCCATCATCTTCCTCGGTAATTATTTCAACTGGTTCACATCCCTGTAGGCTAAGGGGAGGTGTGGCAGAGTGGTCTTGCCACTGGACTGGTAATCCAATGGACCCGGGTTCGAATCCCAATATGTCAATGGGAAGATATTATTGGGATGGAATTTGTGCTGTACCTAGTTTCAGTGCATTACCACAGCACACCGAAATGCCAAAAAAATACCCTCATTGTTCCCTGATTAAATAGCATTTCATGAATATTCCCATATTCAATATATGTTACAGGGGGGCAATGCCTAGTGAGTTAATTGCTCAATAAGTGGCATTCTGAGAGTGAGGGTCCGAGTGTGGGGGATGAGACTGTGAAGCGCAGAGGCGGAGCAGTTTCAGAGATGGAGTTGCTTCGAGCCGGGGTGCTTCGCATGTCTCACTCCCTAGACTGGAACAAGACCTCACGGGCCTCACCGTGTTCAACGGTGTAGTGTAAAGGCTCTCAGCCTATGCCCGAGAGGGAGTATTGAAATATAGAAAACAAAAAACATAAAATAAAATATTTGTTTGCGTTTCGCTATATTGTGCTTTTATTTAATTCACTAGAGAGAGAGAGTGTGTGTGTGTGAGTGAGAGTGAGTGAGTGAGAGTGAGAGTGAGTGAGTATTCAACTCTAAAACACCAAATCCATTACCATGTACCTAAACGCCTACACGTGCATTCGAGCATTGGCCTCATAACTCTACGGTCACAGTTAGCCACGTTTCACTATCTGCCCAATGCACTGCGAATGACTGGACTTTTTACATTATTGTGATCAGACCTTTATGCATACATTACATACATATATGTGTATATTACATATATAAATGAATACTGTTCATCTATATGTACTTGCTCACATACATATCGGTACATACATAATGTATACATAAATACATGCATTTGTAGATAATACATAATTATACACACATACAGTATACAGTATATATATATATATATATATATATATATATATATATATATATATACTGTATATATATTTTTTTTAATTCATTTATATACACATCATTATCTCTATATCAAATTATTTACATATTATACCTCATTCAATACGGTGGCATCATGTTGATTGTATTGTAACTATCAATATTACAGTTTTACTCAGCTTAATAAAGATATCTATAAAACACTGGGCTACAAGTTCTCCATACTAAATATATGACTCAGATCCTTCCCAAGCTGAATAAAATCGTCTAAAGATAACCATGATAAAATCAATAAAGGTGTCATCGACAACCAACGGGTTAATACAATATATAAATGCATAACATATTGACGCCCAGAGATATGAAAAATAATAATATTTATATTTGGAGAGTAAGTAATATAGTTGAGATTGGTGGCGTGTCTGTGGAAGGGTGACAAATTAGATATGAGGTCGGAGAGAGAGAGAGAGAGAGAGAGAGAGAGAGAGAGAGAGAGTGTGTGTGTGTGTGTGCGTGTGTGAGTGAGAGAAAGTGAGAGTAAGAGAGAGAGAGCAGAAAAATATGAAAACAGTAGCTATGACAACAATTAGTATATAAAGTTTGAAGAACGAGGTATCAAATTTGGTACGCATGAGATGAAAAGGTTATAGAATTCAAATATCCTCCTTGTAGCACTTTTAGTCATAATATCGCAATTGTACTCTACTGTATGCATATGTATATATATATATATATATATATATATATATATATACCGGTATATATATATATATATATATAATTATTTATTTTCAACCACTACAAAATCTATCCTACTTTCAGCTAATGGTAAGTGCGTCTCTGACTTAACAATACATCTCTGACTCAACATAACCATGGTTATTTTCCTGCCGTACCCCTCCCTCCCTCCCTCCTTACCCACCTCAATGCAGTTCCCCCCCCCCTTCCCCAACCCCTTCCCTACCCAAGACTCTAAAGGACTCGACCATTCCGCTTCTGAAACCCTCCCCCGCGGGCGAGTCCAAAATGTGAGAAAATATGTACCTGCGTTGGCGGGATTTGCCGGGATTTAATTTTCCTGGCTGCGGACTTACCGACCCCTCCCCCATCTCTCTCTCTCTCTCTCTTTTCTCTCTCTCTCTCTCTCTCTCTCTCTCTCTCTCTCTCTCTCTCTCTCTCTCTCTCTCTCTCTCTCACTCTTATATCACCATTCCCCTCCCAGGTATTATCGGCACCATTCCGCACGCATGGCAACAACGATAATGTTCATCCCAGTAATCAGTCCACGATATCTAAGCTCAGTATTTCAGTAGGTACGTTTTTTTTATATATTGTTTTTATATTTGTTTTATTATTATTATTATTTGCCGGTATATATATACTGTATATATATATATTTGTTGTTATATGATTAGACTATTTTATAGTATTCCAAGACGTCTCGCGAGAGGTTTATCCGGTGTTGTATGTATCCGATCTGCTAGTTGGCTATGTTCGTTGATCTTTACTTTAATTCGCCTGATTCATGTGCGATCGTTACTATTTCCAGGCACTATCATAATACAGGAGTGAATTAATCTACCTGTGTAATTAAATCCGGTGTTTTATTTGTTATTATTTAAGGGGTATAGTGGCTGTTTTGTCGGTCTATTTATTCAGTTATTAATTTATGTTTTAGTTTCCTCGCTAGACCCCCATCAAATTAAAAAAAAACATCCATTAGATCCCCCTTCTAGATTAATTTGTACATTTTTCGGTAGAATAATGTCCCGGCCAAAGGCCGGTTCTTCCAAAATTACAGGCTCACTGACGTTCGCCAGGAAAAAAAAATCGACACCTAAATAGCACAAAAGGTCTAAATATTGACAAAGAAATGGGGCGAAAGGTCTTAAAACTAACAAACTAATGAGGCAAACATCTTAAAATCTGAAAACTAATGGGGCTAAACATGAGGGAGAAGGGGATCTAGAAAAACGACCCATCCTCCCTTTTTCTATGTGGATATAAAGTGATGATAGCCTAATTGATTGTGGGTATGTAATATCTATTTCAGTGCACACCTGTATAAAATGCCCTGACGCGATGGTAAATAAAGCTCCCCCCCCCCCCCTACACCCCCCGTTCCCGCACCCTACACCCCCCGTTCCCGCCCCCTACAGTGTGTATTAGAGGGGGAGGGGAAGGGAGGGGGGGGGGGGCGGCCGGCGGTCCGAGAAGTTTTAAAAATAGCCTCGTTATTTACAATAGGCAATGTTTACCCGAGTGTATTTTTGATAGGCCATGTTTATATCGGGATATGTCTGATAGCCTATATTTGTTGTGTGGGTGGGTGGGTGTGTGTGTGTGTGTGTGTGTGTGTGTGTGTGTGTGTGCGTGTGTGTGTTTGATAGTCCAGGTTTTTATCGGGATATGTCTGATAGCCAATATTTGTTGTGTGTGTGTGTATGTGTGGGTGTATGTTATTCACTTGCTTGTTTCGTCAAGGGGAATCCACGCAATGCGAGCTAAGCTCATTATTATCGCGCCTCCTTAACTGGGAATGTATTGCGTGAAATGCATGTTAAGTGTTTATGTATCGTTGGAATGGCTGTGGATGTGTGTGTAGTCTGTATTTTAGCCAATTGGCGACATCTGGAAACGAAGGCTTAGGGTTAATCTGTATGGTACCATTCTCACTACGGTACCAGTCTCACCCGAAGGCTTAGGTTGACCAGTAGCTTAGGTGAACCATATGATACCCATCTCGCCTTGTACCATTTTTGCCAACCCCAGATGGGACGTCACAACGTCGTCCACTTATTCCAGGTACCTATTTACAGCTAGGTGAACTGAGGCTAACACATGAAAGGAGACAAGCCCAATTTGTCTCCGCCCGGCCGGGGATTGAACCCCCGATCCCTCGTGTGTGAGACGAGAGCGCTACCTACTAGGCTACGGGCTGTGTACATGTGTGTGTGTGTTTGTATGTGTGTGTGTATGTATGTATGTGAATGTGTGTGTATGTGTGTGTGTATGTATGTATGTGTGTGTATGTATGTATGTGTGTGTATGTATGTGTGTGTATGTAAGTGTGTGTGTATGTATGTGTATGTATGTATGTATGTGTTTGTGTGTGTATGTGAGTTATGGACTTGTGCTTAGCCTTTGAAGGGAGAGGACGTATGGATTTTTCTCTCCGTGGTTAACAGCAAGTTAGTGAGGGAAGGGGTGGTGATGGAATTGTGAAATATACAACAGGGTGAGTGGGAAATTACGGTGATTTGATATTGGGTGAAACTCTGGAGTTCTATCTAACCAAAATCAAACAACATGTGAAAGAAGAGACGGAAAATTGAAGAGTGCTGTGCCAGGCAGCGAAGGAGGCGTACGGACGAGGGGCAAGCCGATGCCAGGCAAAATACCCTCCCTCCTTGACTGTCTCCAGCCAACACCACTCACCCTAGGGTGTGCCCCCCCACCCACATCCCATCTGTCATCGCGCCAGTGCATGGAGAAGCTGGTCGTGTGAAAGTGGACCGAAATATTCTGTATGGCGCTAATGCTGAGAGGACGACTGCAGCAGGGGGAAGTATGCAGGAGAGAGACAGCGAAGTACAGCAGAGGCGAAAAGGCGGAGTAAGGGAATAGAGGAAGGATCCATAAACCTCGCTGACCACAACACTCCCCCCCCCCCCTCTGTACCTCTCCTCCCCTCGCTTAAAGTAATATGATACCTGACAGTATAAAGGCAAAACAAAAGTGTATTTAAGTATGGTTCTTATCTAAATCCATGGGGGAGATTTGTATTGAAAACAAAATGTCAGTGGTAGTTTTTGATGCAATGCAGCTTAAAAATAAATGTGTGTTTGTGTAAGAGTAGTAGTAGCTACTGTATAATAGAGAGAGAGAGAGAAACACAGTGACAACAAGTATTCAACCCTCCCCCCACCCCCCCCCCATCCTTACCCACACATTCACTTCCCTCCCCTCTCCTTCCCTCTTCCCTCCTTCCCTCTTCCTTCCACTTTCCTCAATGTCCCTCATGCTACTATTACATGAGTAACATGATGTAATATTTTGTACATATTTTTGTCTTGAAAATAATTAAATCTTAGGACATAATTGACTGGTTTCCATTTAAAGTTAGGCATATTTAGAATGTAAAGCGGCTCAAATTGCCAAGGTTTCTTTAGCTTTGTATAGAGTCATTTAGCTTTGAGGAAACAGGCCGATTATATTAGGTAGGGTTATATATGATTTATGGCCGAGTCAGGAAATCAGACTTGAAGTGGTATATTTCATATGAGAGTTATCTCTAACGAACTAGTAACTAAGTATACTTGTTACGACCGGGGCTCGTATAAAACAAGGGCTCTTAATCATTGGACTAGGAAAGCACACAGCCACAACGGTAACACTAGATCCAACCCCTGAACTTATAATGCCGGCGCACAAAAACACCTATACCCTCCAGAGTTAAATCTGCGATAACGGGGTATCCTATAACTCAGTATAAGTGCACTACTACTACAGGCTGATGATCTCTGATACACGAGGCAATGTGGAAAAGAGCGGTGCATACCCATGTGCAGTGTGTGGAAAGGGAGTGGGCGTTAACTCAATTCAATGTAGCATCTGTCGATGTTGGGTACACCATGGGAGTAAGCGCTGTAGTAGAATAAAGGGGCCCCTGCCGAAGGATAAGTCAGAAATAGAGAAATTTGAGTGCGTAGTGTGCAAAGGCGAGCTTGTGTTAAGTGATGATCCTGTGGCTGTGAATTTTGGAAATGAGTCTTTGGAGCTGGTGAACAAGTTTTGTTACCTAGGAGATACCATCTCTGCCGGTGGTGGGGCTGAGGCTGCCACTGTTGCTAGAATTAGGTGTGGCTGGGGGAAGTTCAGAGAATTTATGCCAATCCTGACCATGAAAAGAATGCCTCTCCCCCTGAAGGGAAAGGTGTATGCCTCATGTGTTAGAAGTGCAATGACGTATGCCTCAGAAACATGGGCCGTTAAAGTAGAGGATGTCAACAGAATGGAGCGTAATGAGATGAGAATGGTGAGATGGATGTGTGGGGCCAGGCTACAGGATAGAATAACAAATGTTGAGCTGAGGAGACGTTTAGGTATAAAGAGTATTAGCGAGGTGATGCGTACAAGTAGACTGGGATGGTATGGACATGTGGAGAGAATGGATGAAAAAAATTGGGTGAAAAAATGCAGGTCTGTGATTGTGGAGGGAGCTGCACCAAGGGGTGGACCGAGGAAGACCTGGGATCGGACTATACGCGCCGATCTCAAATCCAAGAACTTGACAAGTGAAGCAGCCCTTAACAGGGTTGCCTGGAATGCCGCCATTAGGACAAGAGACTGAAACTGCACTTATGTGTGGAACACTCAGTCTTAAAATGTTATGTATGTATGTATGTATGTATGTACAGCCTGATCACAACAACATACAATTACGGTAATAAGGTATACTAGGAAAAGATAGAGATCTTAATTAAATCACTGCAATGATTTAATGCAAACTAGAAGAAGGTATATTTAAAGTTACTCTAAACAATAATGAACTGTCACTCCTATACTAAAGAAAGTGAACGAAAGGCCCAAAGCATCGAGCAGGAATCTTCTGAAGAAAGTCTGATGCTAGGTTAAGATGATCGTATCGGATTTTGAACTGTAGTATAAAGCAGGAACAGGATATGACAATAATTGTAAGGACATATAGGGTTAACTGGCACGGGAATAATAATAACTGCGCAATAGTAGGAACTCAAACAGCAAAAGAAGTACTTCCTCATCAACGAAACAGCCTACTAGGGTTGTGCAACTCAACAACAACCTAGACTAATAAATGCCGTGAATAATAATGCATACATAACAGAAAGAGTTTATAATCTAAATCTGGTGTCTGCTAGGCGAATAAAGTCTAGCTGGGATGTAGTAGGCTAGGAAACAATGGCTGAGCAAGCGGTTCGTAGCCTAGCGAAGTCCTTAAGGCTGTGCGGCCAAATTACGTTAATTGACGGGGTGCTCTCTTGAGAGATCCAGATCGCTAGTATCTGGTTCTCTCCTGGCGACCCTCTCAAAGTCAAAGCAAACGAGTTAGCACAGTGTTGGGTGGGAGAGGCAAAAGCCCTCACTCGCAACACAGTGCTAAACTCACAAGGTACACAGTCAGAAAGACCACCTAGGCTTCCCACGTCTCCGTTGAGATTGTACAGGTTCAACAAAACCTAGTACACATGGAAATCACAACACCAGTAGCCTTATCCCAGTCTAGCATTAAATCCCCCAGCAGACCACCAAGATACAGGATGGGAGACACCGTGAGTGTGTCAACCTCTACAGACAAAATTGGTAACCATTCTAAAATGCCTAACTAAACATGTGTTATCTGAGAGCTTCAGCATATAATACGATGGCCGATATATGAAATCGTGCAGAACCAAAGGGAAGTTATGATATTAAATAGAGTAGAAGAATGAGAGGTAAGAAGTTGAGAGAGAGAGAAAGTGCTCTATAGGTAGAAGTCGGGAGACAGGGGGGCAAGGGACATGTGAAGGGTATGCTAGTCAGGAAAGCTCTGAGGAAGGAACTCCTCGGGACCCCTCCAGGATCACACACAAAGGCATGGTGGTCAGCCAATCACAGGCCGCTACGTCACCCGGCAGCAGGCCTGCAGAAGGCGCCAGGAACCACCAGCCAATCAAAACCGAGAGAAAACACCACGCGGGCCAGCACCTCCTCCGGGAGGGAGGAGGGAGGAGGAGGAAAAGCAACACTCACCTCCCCCACCCTGCTCGCTCGCTCTCTCTCTCTCCTTCACTACAATGCATCTCATGTTCAACTCATGATATAAAATACAATGCATTGTCACAGGCGAAAACAAAGACCACCTCTACCCTGCCTGTGACATGACGATTCACAAGAGAGAAAGTACAACATTGTAGACAGACTGTAGCCCATTTCACTGCCCTGGCGAGTGCTAGTGGCTACCGGGAGGCGATTCTGCCAACGCTGGCAGGCGTCACACCCCGCCCAAAATATAGGACGCTCAACATTAGGCGAGCACGATATCTGACAAGGCAGAATGCCGACAAGACCCGTCACACATAGCCACTTCGCCAGAAATGAAATGCAAAGCTCAATCTTACATAAAACAACATATCAACATAAAGAAAATCTTATAACCCCTCCCAAACATAATAGTATAATTTTAGCCTGCTATGCTCCCAGAGCGAGCTTCACAGAACCCAGCCTCCTAAGTGAAAGACAGGTTCAACTTAGGACTTTAGCTATAACATAGGCAACTTACAATTAACTATCAAAAGAAAGAGTTTTTATGTGATTTTTTATTTTTTTAATATGTTTATGGCAGCTGCACTTACAGGGGCAAGCCTAGTTTTTCTCCACTCTCAACACACACTGACTGAACGGCGAGGATTCTCCTGCAAACAAACCCTCCCGTGACAAACAATCAGCCACAACATTATCAGTGCCCTTAGCATGCCACACATCCAACTTGTGTTCCGGCAGCACAACAACACCTGGCACTGATAAGCTGCCCAGTTCAACACAAGACTGGCATTTCTCTTCGCTCTTTCCGGCAACGGGGCCTGCCAATAACCTTTCACTAGTTCTACCTTCGTGATAGGCGATGCAGCCCCGAGGCGGTCTATGGTGTCGTCAACTCTCGATAAAGTATAGGCGTCTGTCAGGGATAATGCACACACACTCTCGCAATCAACACACTCACCGATCTTGCCACTTAACACAGGTTGCAAAGTTACAGGCAACGACCACTCACGACATTCCTTATCCCTCAGACCCTTCGTCAACACGTAATCCAGCTCTGCTTGCACCACAGGCTGTCGAGCAGGATTTATACGGTAGGGAATTAAACTGAGCCTTGCACTATCTCCAGCCTGCATGTCGGATTCTACCCCGTACATCAGGCCTGGAGAAGCAACAAACATGTGGATGCACTGCCACAGCCTAGTAAACAACTTATCTCGCAGAATAACAATCCTAGTGCCCTTCCACAACCCAGCCGAGACCGCAGCTTCTAACCTGTAGTCCCCCTCCTTCTCCACCTTCGTCCCTAGAACAGCCAGGTCATGAGAGGGACAATCAGTACCATCTGTGCAGTCACTCCCATAGTTCACAATTGCTAAGGCTTCCCCACCGATACCGTACATGCGCACCCCCGCATTCCTTACGACTACATCTGCCTGCACAGCATCACCGCTTTTAGCGACATGGCCAGATACAGTCGGTCTATGGTAGAGCTGTTGCATTCGACTAGAGCAGCATTGGGAGGCTATGCGACGACCGGGCACTTCTATGCCACATCCAACCTCACCAATCTGCTCAAAGTCCTCCTTTTGACCACCACCCTTGGCAGCCATGGGTCGACCTTGACCTGACAACCATGTCCAAGCCTCGTCGCCCACCTTGAACCACCGAAACAACGAGGCTAACGGTCTCCCAACATTCACGTGACCTGCCCGCTGAACATCTTGCACCGCCTGAGTTGTGAGGCTCAGGGGCTCAGCACGACCAGTGGGGTATGAACCGAGCTGGTGCTGGAGCACTGCACACTGCTGCTCAGGCAGGTGCTCTAGCGCTTCCACAGCCACCAGACTCATATCCCCCGCCCACTGCTCCGCCGTGACATGACAATCCCTACTCTCCTCCACCTGTGCCCTACTGCCCCCCTCTCCTTCTCCACCTTGGCCGCTGCAGACCAACGCAGGGACAGTAGGCTGCTCAGGTGGTTGCCTCACAAACTCCTCCAACAGGTTCACATGACATGTTTCCCCATCCTCGTGTTTGATCTCGACAGCACCATTACCACACTTCTGAACTTCCGGATCATCCAACTGCAGTTTACAAATATCTGAGGGAACCAACCTGTCTAGATGCTTCCGAAGCAACCCAAGTCCTCCCCCAATATCAAACTGAGCAACCCTATTTTCTCTCCGTGTGTAACGTTGCTGCCTCGGAGTCTCTTCCTGCCATACCTCCTCATTAGCTGTGACAGGTCCTGGGGCTTCTCCAGACTCCAACAATGGTGCCAATACTGAGTTGCCAAGAAGAGCCGCTGGTACTAAACTCTTCAAACTGTTATCAACATTAGCCATCTACTTCCAACCGTTCCTCCGTTGATCAGAAGACTGAGGAATAGGCTGTGACACTTTGGATGCAAGAGGTCTTGTAACAACGCACGCCATAGGTTGTACTTGACATTTCTCTACCCACTCCTGTTGCTCCCCACTCACGTCGGCCGGCTTCTCGGCAACGACAAAGGGTGAAACCTCAGAAGTAGGTACCGCAAAGTCGTTGCCGAGAAGGAGGTCGATGCCCCCAACAGGCAAGTTCTCCACAACACCCACATCCAACTCTCGTGTCACACCATCCACCTCCAGTTCCATCCTGACCAACGGGTATGACTTGACAGCATTGATACCCTGCACCACAACCACCCGTGCCGCGTTTATTGGTCTACCAGTAAAGTTCTTCATTAAAGTCTGAGAGGCACCCGTGTCTCGCAACAGCTCAACTCCATGCTTCTTACCAGCCCACTTCACGCAGCCATGCCCTCGATGGTCACAAAAGACATCGCGGACAGGGTTCGAGCCTTCCGGATTCTTCTCCACTGGCTGTGTCCCAGCCTCTGACGTTATACCCCGGGCAAACTCAGACGACTTCGGGGACACCCCAATGTTGCGAGCCAAAGACACAACTGCATTAGGTAGCTTGCTTGGACAGGCTCTTGCAAAATGCCCCTTCTCATGACAATGAAAACACTCTAACTCCCCCTTAGGCTTCCCTTGAGGTGGGGAAGGGCCCTGACCCTTCTTAAACGGGACGGTATTAGGTTTATGGTCAGACTTAGTATCATTGCTCTTGTTGTAATGGTTATATTGTGTATCACTGACTCGGGGGGGTGGAGTGTTGGCCCCTTGTTACCTGCATCATTCCGTTGTGCAGACCCGCACCCACGAATCAGTGACATCCGAAGGTCAGCCATCTCAGCTGCCTCCTGAAGAGTTCTTGGGTTTTTCTCTTTAAGATTCAACGTCAGATCGCTGCCCGTACACTTAAAAAATTGTTCTAGAAGCATCAGCTGTTTCAACTCCTCAAACGTCGATGCCTTCTCAGAACGCAGCCAGTTTCTAAATGCATCGGACAGATCCCGGGCATGCTCAAGAAAGGTGCACTCACGACCCTTCGTTACACCCCGGAACTTCAATCTGTACGTCTCTGGTTGTAACTCATATGCCCGCAGGACAGCCTCCTTCAATACCTCGTAATCGATGCACAACTCCAAGGGCAACGCATCATATGCCTTGAGTCCTTTGCCAATCAATCTAGAGGAAACAAGGGCTGCCCACTTAACCTCGGGCCATTGGTGCTCCCGGCACTTCTTCTCGAAACGCATAAAAAATTCAGTGACACCCGACTCATCAAATACAGGGACCAACTTGAGCAGGCGCGATAACGACTGATCAAGACCTCGATTCCCAGAACCGAGACGCTGCCCTGTCAACTCCACCCTAGACTTCTCAAGATCTATGTCTGCACAGTACTTCGCCTTTCTCTCCTCAGCCTCAGTCTCATATCTGGCCCTTCTCTCCTCAGCCTCACTCTCTCGCTGCCATTGCTCGAGCTCATATCTGGCCCTTCTCTCCTCAGCCTGAATCTTAGCCATCTCAAACTCCCGCTGCTGCTGCTCAGATTCCCGCTTCTGCTGCATCTTAGCCATCTCAAGCTGGAAGAGCATATCTGCAGTTAAACCTTGAGGAGGAGGAGATGCAACAATTGGAGACCCACCCTGTGACAAACCACGCTGCCAGTGACTATCGGCCTGCGGGAACGTACCCGGCTCCGGAGCCCGAGGGGGCGCCATGGTAGGAGTCGAGTGGAATGGGGGCTGGGCCGAAGGTGCCCCAGCTCCCGCTCCACCCGAAGCCCCACGCACCCCGCCGAGCACACAGGTCACCAGGTCACCTCTCGACATGCTGCTTGTGCCCACATGCCCCATGACCGTGGCCAAACACTGGAGACCATACCGATCAATCCCCGACACCCGGTCAACAGTAATAGGTATCTCCAGAAACTTCCTTGCATCCTCCTCACTAGCTATAACTCTAATGTCATCTAACAAAGCCCGCTGCTGCACCTCAGAGTCTGCTTCCCTTACTGTGTCCTCACTGTACATTGATCCGTCGTTCGACATAGTGTCCACCAAAAATTCTCAACGTTTATATAAAAAAAATAGAAGTACCTAAACTCTTATGTAGCACTATTCACTCAAAAAATGCTTGAAGACTCTTAAGTGTTATACTACTTGCCAAAAAAAATCCACGTGTCCACTATATTCCTTTAAACAAAAACAAATGACCACAACACTCCTGCAATATTTCTCTAAGTTCACAAAATCCTAAGCAAGGTCGCTATTTGTTACGACCGGGGCTCGTATAAAACAAGGGCTCTTAATCATTGGACTAGGAAAGCACACAGCCACAACGGTAACACTAGATCCAACCCCTGAACTTATAATGCCGGCGCACAAAAACACCTATACCCTCCAGAGTTAAATCTGCGATAACGGGGTATCCTATAACTCAGTATAAGTGCACTACTACTACAGGCTGATGATCTCTGATACAGCCTGATCACAACAACATACAATTACGGTAATAAGGTATACTAGGAAAAGATAGAGATCTTAATTAAATCACTGCAATGATTTAATGTAAACTAGAAGAAGGTATATTTAAAGTTACTCTAAACAATAATGAACTGTCACTCCTATACTAAAGAAAGTGAACGAAAGTCCCAAAGCATCGAGCAGGAATCTTCTGAAGAAAGTCTGATGCTAGGTTAAGATGATCGTATCGGATTTTGAACTGTAGTATAAAGCAGGAACAGGATATGACAATTGTAAGGACATATAGGGTTAACTGGCACGGGAATAATAATAACTGCGCAATAGTAGGAACTCAAACAGCAAAAGAAGTACTTCCTCATCAACGAAACAGCCTACTAGGGTTGTGCAACTCAACAACAACCTAGACTAATAAATGCCGTGAATAATAATGCATACATAACAGAAAGAGTTTATAATCTAAATCTGGTGTCTGCTAGGCGAATAAAGTCTAGCTGGGATGTAGTAGGCTAGGAAAGAATGGCTGAGCAAGCGGCTCGTAGCCTAGCGAAGTCCTTAAGGCTGTGCGGCCAAATTACGTTAATTGACGGGGTGCTCTCTTGAGAGATCCAGATCGCTAGTATCTGGTTCTCTCCTGGCGACCCTCTCAAAGTCAAAGCAAACGAGTTAGCACAGTGTTGGGTGGCAGAGGCAAAAGCCCTCACTCGCAACACAGTGCTAAACTCACAAGGTACACATCAGAAAGACCACCTAGGCTTCCCACGTCTCCGTTGCGATTGTACAGGTTCAACAAAACCTAGTACACATGGAAATCACAACACCAGTAGCCTTATCCCAGTCTAGCATTAAATCCCCCAGCAGACCACCAAGATACAGGATGGGAGGCACCGTGAGTGTGTCAACCTCTACAGACAAAATTGGTAACCCTTCCAAAAATGCCTAACTAAACATGTGTTATCTGAGAGCTTCAGCATATAATACAATGGCCGATATATGAAATCGTGCAGAACCAAAGGGAAGTTATGATATTAAATAGAGTAGAAGAATGAGAGGTAAGAAGTTGAGAGAGAGAGAAAGTGCTCTATAGGTAGAAGTCGGGAGACAGGGGGGCAAGGGACATGTGAAGGGTATGCTAGTCAGGAAAGCTCTGAGGAAGGAACTCCTCGGGACCCCTCCAGGATCACACACAAAGGCATGGTGGTCAGCCAATCACAGGCCGCTACGTCACCCGGCAGCAGGCCTGCAGAAGGCGCCAGGAACCACCAGCCAATCAAAACCGAGAGAAAACACCACGCGGGCCAGCAACTCCTCCGGGAGGGAGGAGGGAGGAGGAGGAAAAGCAACACTCACCTCCCCCAGCCTGCTCGCTCGCTCTCTCTCTCTCCTTCACTACAATGCATCTCATGTTCAACTCATGATATAAAATACAATGCATTGTCACAGGCGAAAACAAAGACCACCTCTACCCTGCCTGTGACATGACGATTCACAAGAGAGAAAGTACAACATTGTAGACAGACTGTAGCCCATTTCACTGCCCTGGCGAGTGCTAGTGGCTACCGGGAGGCGATTCTGCCAACGCTGGCAGGCATCACATACTATTTAAAATAAGGTATAATTCGCTGATATATTATGTGCATACTGATAACCAGGACCTTTTTCTCAAACTAATAGTAGATTTCTAACATCCTTCTTTAATCCTTAGCACTATTTTGACACTTGTCTTTTTAATCATTTTACTCTCTTAATTAGTGTATTTCCTTTCTCACTACAATAATCGTTTTGTATTATATACCGGTATATATATATATATATTTTTTTTTCCGTGTTTATTCTTTGTGCGTATTTTTAAACACTACTTTTATTTTACTTTATTTTTCTATTTTCTTTTGCACTCACTGTCTTGTAATATAGCCTGATCTTCTGTAGCCTTGCATCATACTAGGTGAGTTAAATAACTTATCTTACTCTTTCTATCTCTAACGCTACTCATAGGATGTTTACATTTTCACCTTTATCGGGCAGAGGCTCGTCCCTTAGGAAGAAATGATAGATAGACTCAGTATTAGGGAATAGGTAGGAAATTATGATAATAAGACAAGATGATATTAACTCGGTCCCAGTCGAGGAATAATCCTGATGACAGACAAAACGCATTGAGAGATGCAGTACAAATGAACCGTGAAACAGACAATGTAGTTAATGGAGATGTACAAGCAAACCCTGTTAGAGAAAATGCAGAAAAGAACAATCAACAACTGCAGCCCGCAGAAGAAAACGCAGGAATCAATAATTCGCAAGACAACAGAGGTGTGGAACAAAATAATGAAAATAGTGTAGGCCTAAACGAAGATAATGAGAGAGAAATAATCGAAAATCGTGAACAGAACGAACGACCTCGTAACGTAAACATGAATGGTGGAGAATGGATGGGACATTCTGGTGACGGACTCACAACATTAGTGAATGAAATCTATACAGAAGTGATACAATGGCAACATAATAAGTTTGAACTACCGATTTGTGAAGCCGCAAAAGACATGCTGGGGGAACTCAGACGTATGATCCTAAAGTATGTTCAGGATGCCCCTTTGGCGCACGTGGCAATCAAGATAGCTTCTTTCATTCCTCAGTTGTTCCTTCAAAGAAAAAGACCAAAGGGAAAACTGAATGAGAACATTAAAACGCTGAAACAGAGAATAGAGTGGTGGAAAAATGGAGAGTTAGACAAAATTCTTAGCCAAGTACGAGCAATCCAGCAAAGACTGCAAACAAAACAACGAAGAAAGAGGAAGCCAGATGATATGGCACGATCAGTGGGAAATAGCATGAGGATTGGTAAAGTGGCACAGGCAGTCAGAATGGTCACTGGGGAAGCCTCAAGTGGGGTGCACGAAGTGAATCGACGCATCTTGGACCAGCTGAAGGAGAAACACCCAGAAGCAAAACCAGCAAGTGATGAGGCCAAACTGGACGGGGAATATGTTCCTCCAGACCCCGTGATATATGAGAATATAACTGGAGACCTCATATGGAGAAAGGTGCTGAAAACACAGGGAGGAGCAGGTCCATCAGGAGTAGATGCTAAGACTTGGAGGATCTTCCTAAGTCAAAACAAGTTTGGTTCAGCCGCGGGTGACCTATGTGAAGCAATAGCAATGCTGGCAAAGAAACTTGCATCATCACCATGCGTGAACATAGAAGCTCTGACAGCATGTCGCCTGATATCTTTAAATAAGAATCCAGGAGTTAGACCAGTAGGTGTTGGGGAAGTTCTTAGAAGGATTATAGGAAAAGCAATCATGTCCGTATTTGGAAAAGATGTACAAAGAGCAGTGGGCAACTTACAAGTATGTGCAGGACAGCAAGCCGGAGGAGAAGCAGCAATACATGCAATGGGGAAGGTGTATCATGAGGAAGATTGTGAAGCGGTACTGCTAGTGGTTGCAACAAATGCCTTTAACACCATTAATAGGGAGGCAGCTATTCACAACATCAAGATCAAATGCCCGAGCATCGCAAAGTACATAGAAAATACTTATAAGGAGCCAGCTAACCTGTATATAGTTGGAAGCACAAAGAAGGAAGAAATTAAAATTCTCAAATCAAATGAAGGAACAACGCAAGGAGATCCAGTGGCAATGGCAATGTACGCACTGGCACTATCAATTCTGCAGCAGAAAATAAAACATGAGGTAACCCGAGTGAAACAAGTGGCGTATGCAGATGACCTCACAGGTGCAGGAAAAATAGGGGATCTCAAAGAATGGTGGCGGAGAGTACAATCGGTAGGCGAAGTAATTGGGTACCATCCGAATGCTAGTAAATCTGTACTAATAGTGAAAGAAAACAAGTATGAAGAAGCGGTGCGGACTTTTGATGGGACAGGAGTGAAGATTACAAAGGAGGGTCAATGCCATTTGAGAGCAGTAATAGGCACAGAAGAATGCAAGAGAGACTATGTGCGATAAAAGGTAGCGGAGTGAGTAAAGGAAGTGAAAACCCTGGCAGACATTGCGAAATCTGAACCACATGCTGCATATACTGCCTTCACATATGGTGTTAAGCACAGATGGACCTTTCTTATGAGAACAGTGCCTGGCATTAGACAGATGCTCCAACCGCTGGAAGAAGCAATCAGAGGAACATTCATACCGGCCTTAACAGAGATGGAAGGCGTCACGCAAGAGCTAAGAGATCTATTAGCTCTTCCGCCAAGGTTCGGAGGTATGGGGATCATAAACCCAGTGGAGGCGGCACCACATGAGTACCAAAATTCCCTTAAACTTACTACGTCTCTGACAGAAAAAATACGGGAGCAAAATGAAAATGATGAGGTGGACGAAGAGGAACAACGAAATGCAAGAGAGGAAATTACAAAGAGCAGAGAAGAGAGACAGAAACATAGCCTAGAACAAATTAAGACCAGATGTAGGGAAGAACTGAAAATGAGAGTTGAGATGGCACAAGACACGGGGGCTTCAAATTGGCTCACATCATTACCAATAAAGGAGAAAGGCTTCAGCTTAAATAAACAAGAATTCAATGATGCCGTAGCCTTGAGGTATGGGTGGCCAGTTTCGAACCTGCCGCTGAAATGTGCATGCGGTGAAATAAACAACCCAGACCGCTGTATGACCTGTAAGAAAGGAGGATTCATCTGTATCCGGCATAATGAAGTACGAGACATCACTGCACAAATGCTGGACGAGGTGTGCCATGATGTCAGAATCGAACCGGAACTTCTGCCTATGGACGGACAGCGCTTGGCCCACAATACTGCAAATACTTCAAATGAAGCAAGAGTGGACGTAAGTGCTCAAGGTTTTTGGACGAGGGGACAACGGGCTTTTTTCGACATCAGAATCTTCAACCCAAGAGCACAAACATATCGTGAGCGAGGACACAAGGCGGCATACTTGAGAAACGAAAGTGAGAAAAAACGCGCTTATGAAGAAAGAATTTTGAACAGGGATCAAGGAAGCTTTACTCCTCTGGTCTTCTCATCGTCGGGAGGTATGGGACCTTCTGCAAGTGTCTTCTATGCCAGATTAGCTGAACAAATATCGGAGAAAAAGCGCCAGCATAGAAGCCAAGTCATAACTTGGATGAGATGCCAGCTCTCTTTCTCTCTTCTCAGGTCTGCACTCCTATGTCTCAGGGGTACAAGGTCCTCCCCGCTACAAAGGACAAGAGTGAGAGACTTGGACTTTGAAATGGTTGTGGCGGAGGGACGAATTGGGGAACAACTAGGTTGATTGTAGGGAGGTACTGGTACAATAATATAAACTACAATGTAACTAGAATAAGATAGATTGTACACCACTTTGTAACTGTCACCTTAATAAAAAAAAAAAAAAAAAAAAAAAAAAAAAAAAAAAACATGCTTACATTACTGAAATGTTTGTGGACATGCAGTAATGCAAGTAATGGTCACTCTTCTGTAAATCTAAAATGGCTTACTTAAGAATGGGAAAGGGGTGGGACCTTCTATTTTTTTTTTTTTTTTTATGTGTGTTATGATGGCCAACGTCCCCAGTATATTTTTGATAGGCCATGTATATCCCCGGATATTTCTGATAGTCCATGTTTTATACAATGCTCTATATTGGTTTGACCGGCTTGTGTTCTAGTGTGGGTGGTGTGTGTTGTGGGAGTGTGGGTGTTGTTGTTCTGTGGATGGAATATGTTGTTGTTTATATCCTTGTTGTGTGTGTAGATGTGTGTGTGTGTGTGTGTGTGTGTATATGTGTGTGCGGGTGTCTGGAAGAGTGAAGGATGAAAATGATGCAGCATCACTCCAGAAGGATCTGAATGTAGCTGTACCACTGGGCAGAAAATAATAACATGTCTTTTAATAGCTGCAAATTTGACCTCATTAGATATGGACCTGATATCCAACTAAAAGAAAATACTGTGTACTCATCCTATGATGGAAACAGTATCAATGCAGTGGCCAATATTAAAGATCTAGGGGTAACAATAAGCAGTGATGCAACATTTACCAAACACATCCAAGACATAGTCCGTTCTGCTCGCAATCAAATGGGTTGGATTCTACGGACGTTTGCCACAAGGGAAGAAAAATCAATGATAATATTATACAAATCTCTAATAATGCCAATCCTCGAGTACTGCTGCCAACTCTGGGACCCGTGGAGGGTTGGAGAACGACAAGCACTCGAAGGCGTCCAACGTACATTTACAAACGAGATCTCCGTGCGACATCTCGATTACTGGGGGAAGACTTAAAGCACTTGAATTGTACTCGTTGGAGCGACGGCTCAAGCGGTACATCATAATCTACGTTTGGAAAATGCTGAATGGCCATGTCCCAAACTTAAACAATGAGTCGAAAATAAGTGAGAAAATCAGCAAGAGGCGAGGCAAGCTCTGTGAATTGGGAAACATCAATAATAGAGCCTTGGCCAGAGTGGTGACTCAGAGAATGACCTCAATATCGTACCGGGGCCCAACACTCTTTAACGCGCTGCCAAGATATGTATTCACTTGCTTGTTCGTCAAGGGGAATCCACGCAATGTGAGCTAAGGTCATTATTATCGTGCCTCCTTAACTGGGAATGTATTGCGTGAAATGCATGTTAAGTGTTTATGTATCGTTGGAATGGCTGTGGATGTGTGTGTAGTCTGTATTTTAGCCAATTGTCGACATCTGGAATTGAAGGCTTAGGGTTAATCTGTACGGTACCATTCTCACTACGGTACCAGTCTCACACGAAGGCTTAGGTTGACCAGTACGATACCCATCTCACCTTGTAACCGAACACCAACCCCAGATGGGACGTCACAACTTCGTCCACTTATACCAGGTTCCTATTTATACTACTAGGTGAACAGAGGCTACACTGTTAGGAGACTTGCCCAAATGTTTCTTCCCCGCCCGAGTCTCGAACCCGGGACCTTCTGGTTGTGAGCCAGACGCGCTATCAGTTATGCCACGGGGAGGTGTGCGTGATGCGGAGTGCTCCTCGGCTGACCAGTTCAAGAGGGTGCTGGACAGGTTCCTCAAGAGTGTCCCTGATCAGCCAAAAATGCCCCACTGCAACATCAGGGCACTGAGTAACAACATTCCTGATCAGCTTGCCCTGATGAGGGCAGACGGTAATTTTATTACCGATCTGTCTACCATGGACAGTCCATCTACTGGTCCCCTTACCCCCGTGTCTTCCACTGGGGTCGGCGACGAGCGGTACAAAGGAGTACAAAGGAAATTAAGCAACAACAGGTCTAGTGACCCTTCTAGGCTGCTTGTCCTCCAAAACACTGAGGATCAAGTGTCCAAACAGTGGTTTAGAGTGGGTAAGGGAACATTGGAAAGGGAACTACTGCCCTGCCACTAACGTGGCAGGACTAGGAAGTTAGTAGAGGACATATGGGTTAGTAACAGAGGGGAGGATAAAATAAAGTTATTCATTTACAAACGCAGTCAGTCGCGGGTTTGATGTGAGATATTTGTCTAGGCGGAATTTAAATGAATCAACGGTGCTGCAGTCTATAACGTCTCGGGGAAGCCCATTCCACAAGTTGACAACTCGATTGAAGAAGAAATTCTTAGATTCGTGTGAGTTAAAAGATTTACCAATAATTTTGCAACCGTTTCCCCGCGTGTAATTAGATTGGTCGATAGTGAAGTACTTACTACAGTTCATATTGTCGATGCCTTTGATGATTTTGAACACTTGAATTAAGTCACCTCTTAATCTGCGCTGGGTTAAAGGAAATAGATTTAATTCTCTAAGACGCTCTTCGTATGGTTTGTTCTTTAGGCTAGGTATCATTTTGGTAACTCTACGTTGAACTCGTTCTAGCTTGTTTATGTCTTTTTGGTAATAAGGGCACCAGCATTGAACGCAGTATTCCAGAAGAGGGCGGACTAAGGAATTGTAAAGGGTTAGGATTACGTCTTTGGATTTATGCTCAAATGATCTGCCTATAAAGCCAATTATTTTGTTTGCCTTCTTAACAACTTCTGAACATTGTTGACTCGGTTTTAGGTTACTCGATATTGTTACTCCCAGATCAGTTTCTCTGTTTACATTCTTAAGCTGAGTGCCATTCATCGAATAGTTTGCTTTCTCATTTAGGTATCCGATATGTAGTACTTTACATTTATCCGCATTGAAACTCATTTGCCAAATTTGGGCCCAATGTGACAATTTATCTAGATTGTGTTGCATATTTTGTTTTATTTATTTTTTTTTAAGAGACAATGAACGGAGGAAGGAAAAACACAGATACAACAAAAAGGTCCATGTGCCTAAAGGCATCCTCCATTCATAAAATGTTTGTAACAACTGGATTTAAACATTTGTAGATTGTAAGTTTGTGGAAAGCAATTCGAGGGAAGTGAATTCCAAAGAGTAGTAGCTCTGGGGATAAATGAATTCTGATAAGCAGAAGTTCTGCATTGTGGAGGAGAAAGTGTAAATTCATGGGCACTCTCAGCTGCCCTAGTTCTACGGGGAAAGATGTGGAGAGGCGGCACAATTGAAGCAAGTTCCTCGGAACAATTGCTGTGAAAATATCTGTAGAATAATGCAAGGGATGCAACGTTTCTTCGTATGGATAATGTAGGAAGGTCCTGTGTGATTACAGGGTTATTGATTAATCTAATAGCTTTATTTTGAATTTTGTCCAACTGCCTCAATGCAACCACTCCACTTCCACCCCACAGAGGTGAACAGTAATCCATCTGAGAACGCACATGACTTTTATATATCACGGCCAACTGCTCGCCAGTGAAGAATTCTCGAACTCTGTACAGGAGTCCCAGTTTTTTAGAGGCATTCTTAGCAATGCTTCTAACATAATGTGTCCAGCTCAAGTTAGTAGTTAATGTTACACCGAGAATGTCAAAACTAGGGGAAGTGGGAATATTTACATCATTAAAAAATATATGGGAGTCAGTGAGATTCTGTCGGTTAGAAAATTGAATGTATTTGGTTTTCTGTGCATTAAAGGAAACTAGATTCTTTTGTCCCCATCCATCAATTCTAGAAAGGTCCTGGTTCAGAGAAATTGCAGTGTTTATTTTTGAATTTATAAGATCGGGTTGGGTGAAAGAATTGGTAAATGTGAAGGAACTGTGGAGTGTTGAGTCATCTGCGTAGGAATGTATTGGATTATGAGTGGTAGATATGAGATCATTGATATGAATGAGGAACAGAATTGGGGCCAAAACTGATCCCTGGGGAACACCATCTTTTGAGAGTACGCTATTTGCAATTTTTGTATCGTCAGCAAATTTTGAGATTGTACAGGTGAGACCCTCATCTATGTCGTTGATGTAAATTAGAAAGAGAATTGGTCCTAGTACCGATCCCTGGGGTACCCCGCTACTTACATTGGTCCATTTAGATGCCTTACCGTTTATGACTACTCTTTGCTTTCTGTCGCTGAGCCAATTTTCTATCCATTTCAACACACCGTCTTGTATTCCATGCGCTTTTAGTTTTAGCAGTAAACGTTTGTGGGGAACTTTGTCAAAGGCCTTTTGAAAATCAAGGTATATAATATCTACAGCTTTACTCTCATCGTAGAGGTAGAGGATATCGTGGAAGAAGTCTAAGAGGTTTGTTAAACAGGAACGTTTTTTACGAAAGCCGTGTTGAGTATCTTTAAGTATGTTATTTTCCTCTAAGTGATTTACCAGTCTGTCTCTTATGACCGTTTCTAGCATTTTACATACAACTGAGGTTAAGCTAATTGGACGATAGTTACTGGGTAGGGATTTGCTGCCTTTTTTTAATATCGGTGTTACGTTGGCTATCTTCCACTGATCAGGCAGAGTTCCAGACTGCAAGGATTTATTGAATAGTAATGTCAGTGGTTTGGAGAGTTCATCCTTAGCTTCCTTTAGAACTCTAGGCGAGATTGTATCAGGTCCAGGCGTTTTATTTACCTTGAGTTTATCTAAACAATTCAATACTTCTCTCTCTGTAACGGTGATATTGCTTAGAACATCTGAATTATCAATCTGAATCGGCGATGGTGTAGGGATATCACTGAGGTCTTCTGTTGTAAAAACTGATACAAAGAAGGTATTGAGGGCATTACTCATTTGTACTTCGTCTTTGGTGTATTCTCCATTTTCATCGACTAACGGTCCAACAGTTGAAGTAACTACTTTTTTCTTTCTGATATAACTATAGAATTCTTTCGGGTTTGTTTTACTTTGATTCGCAATATGTAACTCTAGGGTCTTTTTACTTTGCTTAATTAACTTTTTGGCTTTGTGTCGTAGCTCTACAAATTTCACCCGTTCTTCGTCATTTTGTGAGGATTTTAATCTATCATTAGCAAATTTTTTAGCAAGCAGGCAGTTTGAAATATCTTTATTCCACCATTTGGGCTTATTATTATGGCCTGGACGCCGTATTTTCGATGGTATGCAGTCTTGCACTGCTTTTAGGTAAGTGGTTTCGAATAACTTCCAAGATGTATTTATGTCGTTATTGTTAATTAAAAAGCTCCAGTCAGTTTCTTTAAACATAGCTCTAAGTTTATGAAAGTTTGCTTTCTTGAAATTAGGGACTTTTTCGATGCTACTATTTGGTTCGTTACTAGTAAAGTTTAAAGTGAAAGTTATCGTACGATGGTCGCTGTTACTGAATTCATCACCAACATTCAAATTCTCTATTAATTCTTCTTTTGTTGCAAGTACAATGTCAAGAACGTTATTACCACGGGTCGGTGTTCGAACAAATTGATAAAGCGAACTCTCTTGCAAGTTCGTATACAAGTCATGTCCGGAGTGTGAAGTAAGAGTATCGCCCCACTTGGTCACAGGTAAATTAAAGTCGCCAAAAAATACGGTATCTTGTGAGTTACTTACATCTGCAATTTGTTCATAAATTTCTCGGTCAGTTTGCACTGATTGAGATGGAGGTCTGTATATTAATGCAAGTATTATTTTTGTACCTTTATTATTCTTTATTAGCACAAAAGATGTGTCGACGTTCACAATTTGAGGTTTTGACAAGAGGGTCGGGTTAAGACTTTCTTTGATATAAAATAAAACGCCACCTCCATTTTTATTTATTCGGCTTTTCTCAAACATTACATAACCGGGAAGTGAATACTCTGCTAAAAAGTCTCTATCTACTGTATTGAGCCAAGATTCTGTTATACCAATCACATCATAATTTTCAGTAAACACTAGTTCCTCTAAATCTGAAAATTTATTGCGTATGCTACGAGCGTTTGCATAGAAAACCTTTAAAGTTGCGGTTTTAGAACTCACAGAACGTTCTTTAATCAAATTTTTGGTTCTGATCGGATCTACATTTACATTCATGGCTGACATCGGTCCTCGGTCGTTATCCCTGGCGGTTTTAAATTTGGGTCGTGTTGGTGGAGCTTTATCCAAATTCGCGGTTCTTGACAGATTAGCATTTAATTCCTTCGCAGGTTGCCGCCCTCGCTGTCTTCGGTCCTCCTTCCTGGTTGTCCTGTGCTGAGTCGATTTCTTCTCCGAAAATCCTTCACTGCATCGTTGAGAAGACGCCCAAAACGTGCTGCTCCCACCTGGTTCAGATGAACTCCATCGTCCGAAAACAAATAGTCATCGTAGTAGAAATTGTCCCAGGTGTCGACGAATCCCACGTTTTCCTTCCTGCAGAGGTTTGCTAGACAACGATTTGTGCTGGTGGCTATGTTGTAAAATCGGCTCTCTACACCAAGCCGGGGGACGATTCCTGAGACGATGATCCTTGATGACTTCTCCTTAAACGACTTGATCAGCTGCTGGTACTTTAAAAGCAAATCTTCCGACCGGGTTCGCTGTACATCGTTGGATCCAACGTGGATGACGTACATTGTATTAGCAGGGGCCAGCTTAGATACTTCGTCAACTGCAGCAACTACGTCGTCCACACCACCACCAGGGATACAAAAACGCTTCCTGGTCTTAGGTGCTCTGGCGCAAAACTCTGTGAGCTGACCACGTATCATCGAGTCTCCCACGAGCCGGACTTCTTCTATTTCCGCTTCGTCATCTGAGTCTGCGAGTATCTGGAAGCGGTTTTGACACTCGGTAATCGGTATGGGTTTCCTGGTCTTGGGGCAAACGTTGTTCCTCACAACACGGAAGTTGTCTTGAGGGGGAAGAGAGTTACTATTTGTTTCTTGAGTATCGGAACCATCAGATGAAATGGCTACTGCAGGCGATGAATTGTTGGCAGTTGACGTTGGGGCGTTGGTGGCTGCTGGAGTTGCGGTGACAATTGAAGTTTGTGGTACTCCAACGTTGAGTGTTACAAACTCTTGGAGTGATTCCAGCTTCATGGTGAGGACGTTGATCTTGTTGTAGGCTTCATCTAATTTCACTGTCAAATTCTCTTGTTGCTGGCAGAGACGGCAGACTTGAAGATCGACAGTAACAAACATGGACTCACCAAACCTACTGGTGCAGTTCGTACAAGTGCGAGGCATGGTAACAGTCAGTTTCTTCAGATCACTTCACTCACTTTAAAACACTTAACTCACTTTAAAACACTTAACTCACTTTAAAACACTTCACTCACTTTAGAAACACTTCAATCACTTCAACCGAAAACAATGTTGAAATACACAACAATAGGTTATCAGGGGTGATAGCCTAACCGAAAAAAAAAAAATTGAGATACGCAGAATTAGGCTTCCAGGGGCGATAGCCTAACCAAAAGTTTTTTTTTAAATTTAAATACGCACCAATAGGCTACCAGCGTTGAATAGCCTAACCGAAAATAATAAAATTGAAATACGCAGAAATAGGCTACCAGATGTGATAACCTAACCTTAAACAAATATATATATATAACAGAATATGTAACTAAATATACAATTCACCAAATAGAGAATATATAAAAATAAAGGGTAAAATTCTAGTTTCACGTACACAGCGACAAAAGGGAGGCGCCGTTGTAAAGGCATAGCTTCCCGACCAACTATGAAGATCAGGGAAATTGCTGGGTAAAAGACGTAATATAATGATAATAAACTACATTAACGACATTAGCCTAACCTAACAACCTTACCTAACCTAACCTAGTATTATGTAATAGCTATGGTGCCGCATATGGGAAGAATTTTTTTTTTTTTACAGTAGGTATAATTCCTTATAATGCATTTCCGCCGCTTTGGACATATATAGGAATTAAGTATGGTATATGACAACTCTAAAGTAGCCATAGAAATTTATGAGTATGATGTGAAAGCGAAACTAGAATTAAACCAAATAAAGTGTGACCGCACACAAGGGGTTAATATACTGTATCAACAGATTGGGAGGTTTGACGACCTCCCTTATAACCAAATAAGGAAAACCTCTTATTTGGTAGCAGTCTCGGAGTATCCAACGTAGGGCTTATGATCTCAGCCGCTACCACAGCGGGCCGATTTATCGGTACTCACGCGAAGTAACCAAATAATCTCTAGAGTTGCACCTCAATTCACTACTAGGCACGTTGTACACACTCCGAGACGACTAGGAAAGAAGAGATAGCGAAGGAGAGAAAGAATTGTTATAGTTACCCATTTAATCTAGCTGCTCTCCTCTGAGCCATGCTCCATGTTCTATGAGCCTGTGCCAGGACCTGCCAAAGTATCGAGGTATCAAGTAATCAGTTTAGATTGGATGGGCAGGGGATCGGCATGAGGGCGGGATACTCTGTCGTTGGATACTCCGAGACTGCTACCAAATAAGAGGTTTTCCTTATTTGGTTATAAGGGAGGTCGTCAAACCTCCCAATTTAGTAGCAGTCTCTACGTTTCCAACGTAGGGCTTGAATCCCAAATTGGAGGCGGACATCCAAGAAACCATAAACCCCAAGCCGTAGCACAAGCAGAGGACCAAGAAAAGACACAAATAAACAAATCAGTTTATTAACAGAAAAAGAGCGGAACAGTACGGTGCATATTAAGGAAGTACATGTTACCAGTATCAGTCTAGGGTCTTAAAAGTGCCGCAGCAGGCTAAGGAATAGGTCATGTCGACCGGAGAATGGCACACCAATATGGGAAGAATGAAGGCAAGTCGTACATGAAGGCAAGGCACAGTAGGCGGAAGATCTCCAAGGACACTCTTTAATTACAAAAACCGGGTATGAGGCATAGACATACCAAACAAGTAACCCCTAGACAGTAGCGTCTATATGTAAAGAAGTAAGAGAGATAACCTTAAGTTTAGACGAACAGGGATGACATACATGTAAAATGAAAGAGAGAAAGGCATTGTACAATCATACAAAATGACCCCCCCCCCCCCCCCAGTGTAGGGAAAGGAAGAAAATTCAGTATGGGATGAGAAGAGACACAGGATGGAGATGAATCACGTGACACATTGGCCTAACGCAACACAAGGCACACCTGGCCTGGCAGTGGACATGGACAGGTACGATGAGACAAAAGTGCTGTGGGAGGACCATAACCCCGTGTCGGCCATATCCGAAAGTGAGGAATTGGTGAGAAACCTCACAGTCGCAGCATAAGAGCGGACATCATGAGCGGAGCCCTTCGTAAGGGGATTACTCGCAGTAATGACATGGCGTAAATGAAGTCCCACAGCACGTTTGCCTAACCGTGTCCCTGTCTTAGGGGCCAACCAGAGCGCCGTCCCCGACGTCGGCACAGCGGCACGCACATACGTATGCAAGGCTCTTACCGGGCATAGCGGATGATGCGTGCTCCCACATTTTAAAGCTGGTACAGTAAATGGCTTAAAAATGTGCGCCTCACGTTCATTCTTGGCCACAAAATGAACGGAAGGGGCCAAAGTGACTGACCCCAAGGAAGGCGAAAAACTCATGCAATGCGGGGCCCTCAACATGGCAGCCAACTCCGAGACCCTCTCTCCTGTAGCCAACGCTAAAAGAAACAAAGTTTTATCAAGCAGATGAACAGGTGTAGGGTTAGTGGTGTAGAAGGGTGAGGTAAGGAGCCTGAGAGCCTTCGCCAGAGACCAATGAGGCGGTATCTGGCGTGGGGGCGGTCTGAGCCTAAAGCAGGCATTCATGAAAAAAGACAGCTCCTTGTGAGGGAGCACCAGCCCCGTCAAGGTCTCAAAAGGCTCCCTAATAGCGGACAGGCGGTTCTGAATGGTGTCGTACATGTATGTGCGTGTCGCAAACAAGTGATTAAGGTAATGGAAGACTAACGCAACCGACGGAACTGTTTGTTCGGTGTCATTGATCCATTTAGTGAAAGTAGTCCAATGAGACTCGTAAGTCTTCCAAGTAGCCTTAGTCCAGTGCTGATTAAGCATATCAGTCAAGCAACGTCCATATTTCGGTAACCACCCTGCCTCACAAACATCCACGATGCGAATGCCAACGAGGTCCCTAGATCTCCAATCTGTCCCAAGTGGAAGTCGGAGACAGACAGGGAAACGGGACTCGGGCACCATCGCATCAGCTGAGCGTACCAGGCTTGGGCCGGCCAGAGGGGCGCGATTAACCAAACCTTGCCACGGTACTCTCTCAGCCAGTGTAGGACTTTGCACATAAGCAGTGCGTCGGGCGGTGGAAAAGCGTAAATCGACTGCCACCTGCTCCAGTCCTCGCTGAAGGCATCCGGCCCCCCCGCCTGAGTACAAGTCCAGCGGGTGAGGTAGTCCGGCCGCTTGTTCGTCCCGGAGGAGGCGAACAAGTCCACCTGCGGATGGCCCCAGGAGGCTGCGAGGTCGTCGAAAACGCTTTGTCTTAATGACCATTCTACCTTGGTGCACTGTCCTCTCGACAAAGCATCCGCCCAAAGATTGGCCGTCCCGGGCAGGTAAGTCGCATGCAGGGTGATGCTGTAATGATCGGCCAGGTAAAACAATTTCTCCGCCAGGTCTTGGAGCACAACAGACCTGGAGGAGCCCTGCTTTTGGATACAATGAACCGCGGACATGTTGTCCATCCTGAAGGCCACCGACTTGCCCGTGAGGGCCAGTCCGTGATCCCGCAGGAAGAACAACGGTACCAACAGTTCCAGGGCATTGATGTGGAAGTGTGAGAGCCCCGACCACCTGCCGTGGTTTTGATGTCCCATGTCTGATTGATAGCCCCACCCCACCTCGCTCGACGCATCTGTGGCTACCCAGATGGTCGGCGGAGGAGCAGTCCAGGGCACAGCCGGAGAGAGCGTGCCCCGAGCGACCCAGTGTGTCAGTCTCAGATGTATTGAGCGCGGTACCGTCCACAAACGGTAAGGGGGCGAGATAGGTAAGTGCCTGTTGCCCAGCTGAATGAGGCAGTGTAATCGGAGCCGGCCCAAGGGCACGGTCAGAGACGCCCAATTCAAAGACCCTAGTAGGGAGTCCCAGAGTTTTCGTGTTATCGAGACCGAGTGCAACACGACAAAGAGCTTCCTTCGAAGTTTCGCCGCATTCATACGGCTCTGGGAAACGGTGGCGCTTTGGAGATCCCAGTGCAAGCCCACCCACGACACTTCTCGTGACGGTGAGAGGCAGGACTTGGGAATGTTGAGTTTGAACCCCAGGTTTGTGATATGTCTGACTACAGCGAGCGTGTCTTGTACACAGTGTGTGAGAGAGTCTGCGGAGATGAGCCAATCGTCCAGGTAAAACAGGATCTGAATCCCTTGTAAGAGCAAGGGGGTCAGAGCCTGCTTCACCAGTTTGGTGAAGACCCGCGGTGCTATGTGGAGGCCGAATGGTAGTCTGGTGAATTGGAACACCCGTTGAACCGACTGCAGTGCGAGGCAGCCCTGGAACCGAGGAGCCATCGGCACATGCCAATAAGCATCCTTCAGATCCAGGGTGACCACCCAAGACAAGGGCTTGAGTGCCAGGCGTACCTGGTTGATGGTGAGCATGCGGAAACGGGTGTTCACAATGTGAGAGTGGAGGACTGAGAGATCTACCACCGGCCGCATAGCAGCGCAGTCCGGCTTTGGGACCAGAAACACATGAGACAGAAATACCTTTTGTGTAGAAGATATTTCCTTGATAACGCCTTCCTCGTGCATGGACATGATCACTTGGGCCACTTCCTGAGACACTGGTCGCTGTCGGGGAGGGCACCCGAGAGGAGGCCTGGACCTCCACCTCCAAGTCAGACCCTTCTTGACCACCCGACGCGCCCACGACCGGCGGGGCCATTGCCGGTAGTGGGGGCGGAAGAAGCCGGTGCGGGCGCCTTGCGTCAGGCCCATCACCGCTTCGACGAGATGGTCGGGCGAGGGAAGAGGGGGCTGGCCAGGAGGAACTACGCGTTTTTTGGTGCGGAGCCCCTCTTGGACTTATCGTAGTGGGAGCTAGAGCCACCACGTCCTCCTCCAGACGTCCCCCCGCCCTGCCGAAACGACGGGCGAGCCTCGCGCTCCGGCCTATCCCCCTCCAGGCTGTGTCTGGCAGCGGAGGAACTGGGGCCCTGCGCCTGCCAGCGCCGCATCCCCTCTTGACGGGGACGGCGATCCGGGGACCGACGACCACGGAAGGCGGGTACACCATGCCCCCTGTGAGCCAGTCCCCCGGCCACACCTCTAGCCTGGCGCCCTCTGCCGGCGACAGACCTGCCCCCGCGTCCGCGGGCGGAGGAGGATGAAGTGGGCTTCGCCACCACCTTCCGTTGAGCAGAGTATGTGTCACTCTGCGCCAGTAAGAAAGCCCCTTGCCAAGCCTCCTCAGGGAACAGTCCAGGGGTCAGAAGGTCAGTCAGGAGGAGGCGGTTGCGGACGTCGGCAGGGGCCTTCTTACAGAAAGCCACCCGAAGTTGTTGACGGCAACGAGTGGCTTCATGGAGGGAGTGGCGGATGTCCTGAACAGGGTTGAGGGCAAGCTGCAGGGTGATCCGTCGGACATGCTCAAAACCTTGGCGATGATCAGCCGATTCCAGCGACTCAATAAGGCGGAGGTGAACCCGCGCCAGTTCCAACTGAGCAAGAAGAGTTGAAAGTTGGCGCGCCGCTCGCTGACGGCACTTAAAGTCCCGGTCCAGTGGTGCCTTCTCCGGTGCCGTGAAAAAGGAACACGGAAGGGGGCCCACCGACAGTTTGGGAGCATGGAGCCACTCCCACACAGGCAGAGGGAAGCCCGAGGAGGTAAGGAGCATGCCCGACAGAAAAGATGATTCCATGGATGGGATGGCCGGCAAGGTCTCAGCCATGGACTGACCAAACTCCACTGCCTCACGGATCCATTCACCCCAGGGACCCGGACAGACGTGCGGGAGTTCGAGCATCAGGACCCCGTCCCGATCTCGCACATTCCTGAGGTACGGCGTCCCTGAGATGGCAGAGAGGGAGTGGACATCCGCAGACAGGTCTTGGCGGGAGTAGTCAGCCCAGGGCTTGGTGGCAGTGTAAGGCAAGACCGACGGACGATACGAAAAATACCGCATGTCTTGCCGGTTAGGGTACACCCTCACATCGACCTCAGGGACCAGACCCTGTGGAGTAATGGCCCTGAAGATGTTTTTCTCATTCACCTGTATAGCCCAGCCCTCCGGCACAGCCCGCTCTCCGGCCGGCAGGTGGACCGCCCCCTCAGGGTTGGAGGCGATCACAGCTCTCCAAGCAACAGAATCCCCATACAGGGATGGCATCTTGACTTTGGGGATCTTAAACTTGGAGAGAGGCGGCACGGAGAGGGGGTGAGAGAACAACCCCAAACCCTGGCCCGGGATAACAACGGGCCAGAGAGGAGTCGTAGGCGGTGTCGGAGGTGCAGGCGACGAAGTAGATGACGTCAACGGTACCACGACCGGGAGAGCAGGCCGAGATGGGATGTGGTCGGCAACAGGTGGGAGAGGAGCCACAAGCGGAGTCTGCAGAGGCACCGGGTTAGTAGTACCCAACCGGGAGACCACTGCATCCATGGCCGCCGTGACAGAGGAGAAGCAAGACGGGGTCGACCAGCAGGGGACGGAGATCGGCGACGTTTCGTCCTGCCAGAAGTTCCAGAAGTCATGGAGAGGTCGGAGGGAGGCACACGATGGTCATAACGCCTGGGGGCCCGCACCCTGGAACGCGCCCTCCCGCCCGCCTGAACCGAACTCCCGGGAGGGGAGCCCCGAGCCGTATGAGGAGAGCGAGAGCGACGAACAGTAGGGGAGCGGGAACGGCGTGCAGCAGCGGAGGTAGGTGGGATCCCTAACAACACCTGGACGTCATCCTCACGGAAGGAAGGAGCCCTGTGCAGGACCCTTTGGACGTGACGGGAGATGACGTCCCATGACCGGCGTAGAGACGTCCCGGCCCGTTGTCCCTCCGCCGACGTAGGGAGAGCCTCGAGCAGTTGAAGAGCGGAGAGACACACCCCACACCGGCGGGGATCGTAAACATCCTTCCCATAGCAGGCCGTGTGGAGGCAACATTCCCGGTGATCCCGCAAGGCCGTCCGCCGACACGTCGGCCGAGAGCAGGGAGGAGCCGGCATCACAGCACTGAAAAATGGGGAAGCATTACCCACCAGTAGAGGTGAGACAGGCAATATGAGGCAGTAGAGCCAATTCAGCATGTAAGATTCAATAAGACAATATCCAGTAAGAAGCTATGTAGCAAGTATAACAGGAAAGTCAAAAGAAAACACCCACACCAGAGACCCTCAACACCAGGGCTGGGACAAGCCCCTGAGCGAGGCCCAACCCTGGGAACAGGTCAGAACCAAAATCGTGGGGAAAGTGGTACCCATCGAAATACCTGAGAACCCTCTGTGAGAGCGGAGGGAGGAGGCGGCGAAGCGGCGGCGGCGTAGGGACAGCCGGCAGTAGAGCGGGCACCAGCTGGAAGGAAAAGGTCAAGTGTGAGCAACCCAACAGTACCCTATAAGTGTAAATAGGGGCGGGGAGGGAATCCAAAACACACAGGACATCGCTACTTTGGGTCGAGTCCTAGGACTTTTCAGGTGGTCCTTGGGTCCTCCCAGTATACAAGGAGGACGCCCGTAGGGCGGGAACCAGGTACAGAAGGAGGACACAAGGAACAGGACATAAGGGATAGGAAAACAGCCAATCAGCCGTTGTCCAAAAAGCCCTGTCCAGGTACATGAAGAGGGGGGCAGAACAGGGCGCATAAACCAAGTCAAGTGAAAAGCTATGTGGCCTAGGCCTTGACAAGGCACAGGGCACCTCAAAAAGATAAAGGCGCTCCTAGGGCGGATTTAAAAAGATGAAGGAGCCGAGGACACCAGAAGACCCTGCCTGTGTGGCGAAAAAACGTGAGTAAACACGAATATCGAGTCAACTTGTCCAAGCATATCCTCCCTGTGAGCGGGGCCCCTATCGCGTACAGTTTCCAGACATCCCCCCCCCTATTTAGTGATCAAGTAACCACAGGCAGGGGAAGAACAGAAACATGGACTTGTAAGAAAAACGAGAATTTAACCGAGAGCTACGAGACCGAGACTTCCCAGTCAGTGGAGACAAAAGGAAGGCAGAAGGAAAGGACCTGTGTGGATCATTCCAACGGCGGGCAGCTCAAGGCAAAAACCGATTAGCTTAAACACACAATTAATGAGAATCTTAACAAGAGCGTAGAAGACCAACCAGCAAGTCAGTAGAGACAAGAGGAAAACAGAAGGACAGGACTATGTGGCCCAAACCGACGGCGGTCAGCTCAAGTTAAAAAACACAGGCCTAGCCTAGTTACACAATTCACATAAACGAGAAAAGACTAGGGCAGCGTCAATCCCTAAGTGAAAAACCTAGCAACAAAGCTAAACACTGCCCGAGAAGCCCCACAAGTACGTTAAATTAATAAAAGAAAAGGAGGATAGCCTAGGGCTTGACCAACAATTTCACCAGAACCACGTATCCACGAGTCAAGTAGGCTCGGGGAAACGAAAAGGAACTGACAAAAGCGTGAACCATGCGAACGAAATACAAGACCACCAACCATGGACAAGTTTAATAAACAAGTCAGAAGGGCTATAGGTCAGTTGAGACCAAAGCAGCATGTTTGTGAGAGAATAAAGGCTATGTGGCCTATGCTCACACAAAGCAGAATCCAGAGAAACTTCATGCTCAAGTCTTGTAAAACATCGACACGTAGTCATATGAAAAAACAATAAAACAAAAAGTCACAAAGGGAAAGAAACACAATGCATCCCGCGGGAAGCATATCCCCCCCAAGGTACGTTAAGGGTAGTTAAAGTGAACCCGAAAAGTGAGGGTAGAATAGACACACAACGACCGCTACGCGGCGTTGAGGACCAACCACCCCGAAGAAAACAAATAAATAAACACGTCTCCAGCACTACGCGCACACCCATAAACACGCCATAAAGCCGTAGTAAAGTGCTGCCTACACCACTGAACATCCTTCTAAAACCTCAACAGCCTGAAAAGGCTCACACTCACTAAGAGTGGAAGCGAAGGGGATGCAAAGCAGGCACTCGCGAAGCACAGACAAAAAGGCGTGTGACATCGACGGTGGGCGCGAAGTGACTGATACTTTGGCAGGTCCTGGCACAGGCTCATAGAACATGGAGCATGGCTCAGAGGAGAGCAGCTAGATTAAATGGGTAACTATAACAATTCTTTCTCTCCTTCGCTATCTCTTCTTTCCTAGTCGTCTCGGAGTGTGTACAACGTGCCTAGTAGTGAATTGAGGTGCAACTCTAGAGATTATTTGGTTACTTCGCGTGAGTACCGATAAATCGGCCCGCTGTGGTAGCGGCTGAGATCATAAGCCCTACGTTGGAAACGTAGAGACTGCTACTAAATCACTGTCCAAAGAGAGAGAGAGAGAGAGTGTGTGTGTGTGTGTGTGTGTTGGTGTGCGTGTGTGTGTGAGAGTGAGTAGTTTGTACCATTCTTTAAATTAAATTTGATAACAGAAGAAAAGGCGAAGAATAATGAGAGAGAGAGAGAGAGAGAGAGGGGGGGGGGGGTAGGAAAAGAGTCGAGAAATAACAATGAAAAAAGAGGAAATGCCGAAAAGAAAAAAATATACGCACGAAGATTGAGGTAAGTTGATTTAATTGAAAGGACAAAATATTTATGAAGTAAGAGATGAATGAATCGGAAATAATAACAAATACATTAGGAAAAGGACGAAGTAGATGAACGAAAATGGAAAAAGTAGGAATAAATGTAGTGGCAATTTTCAATGAGCAAGTTTTTTATCATAGTTTTTTGAGGCTCTTTCCCATTGGAATCAGAAACTAGATCGAAAGTAGACTATTAGGTAGTTTACTTCTTATGAAACCTAAATTCTGAACATGGCAGACTACGATTGCCCGTAAAAAATGGACGGAAATTCGGTCATGTGACCCAGCCTTTAGAAAGAGAACATAGGTGGAAGGTGTAACTTGAAGAACACAGTGTAAGATAAGAAGAAAGAGAGAATTAAAGATAGGCGAATTAATGATAGGTGAGGAGAAAGAGGAAGTTCAGAGAGAGAGAGTAAAGGGGATAATGGTGGATTTAACCCCTTCAGTACGACGACGTCATATTAATCTTGTTCTGGTTACCATTGGTCGATTTTCTTTAGTGTTTTAATCTATCTCTAGGACTCAAAAGGGTAAATACGATTTTAGTCAACCTTCTGAATATCATAGGTCATTCTAAGCTGCATAAAATCGTCTAATGTTAACCAGAATAAATGGTAAAAAAAGAGTCATCGTGCTAAAGGGATTAAATATATAAGTAAATCATGAGAAAAGGAGAAGGATGACAAGGGAAGAAACAGAAAGAATAAGAAGAGGAGGCGAAAATAAATATTATAGTTAAAAATAAAAATAGTAATCTAATATAAAGTTGTATTATGGACAAGAGAAGTGAAGGGCAAAAATAGGAAAAACGAACATATGGGATAGAGAAGGAATAGGAGTAAACATAAACGACAATAAAGAGGTAGAAGAAGATAGAGCAATAGCAGGAGAGGGGAGAAACAAACAGATGATGACAATGGTGAGAGGGAAAAATAATAAAATGGAAAAATTAAAAGTAAAAACAGGATCTTCAGTAAAAGAAACGCAAAGACAATTTAAGGGTAAACAAAGATAATAATTGCTATAAGAGAGTTACTGATAAGAAGAGAGAGAAGAAGAACTAGAGAAGAGTGAAAGGGGGGTTTTAGAAGATTGATGCTTTGAAGAGAATATAAAAAGGAAGCACATTGGAAGAAAAGGGGATACGAGGAACAGAATAAAGTAAAAATGAAGAAAAGGAGAAGTTTTTGGCAGATTCGGATATATTGTTAACAATGGAGTCTTTAAAGGTATACAACAGGAATTAAAGGGGAAGAAAGGAAAAGAAAAGACAGAAGTTAAATAAAGATCAAAGCATTATAAGAGGAGAAAACATAATAGGAAGAGAAGAACAGTGAACAAATGGGGGGTAGGGGGAGGATATGGTGGTGGAGTGATTGAGCTCCTACAAAAATAGGGAAAACAAAGAAGAACAAAGTAGGAGAAGATGAGGAAAGAGGAGGAAGGAGAGGAAAAGAGAAACAGAAACATAGTGAAACGATGGGGAAAGGTGAGGTAGTGGTGAAGGGAATGGCCTATTAGAGAAAGAACAAAATGAGGATACAGAAGAAGGAAAAAGAAGGGAAGAGACGAATAAAGGAATAGTGAAAAGGGGGAAAAGAGAGGTGGTGGTGGAGAGAGATTGAGCTATTACGAAGAGAGGGAGGAAGACAAACATGTGAGAAGAAGAGAGAGGAGTAAAAAGGAATAGAAATCGAAGACAAGAGGAAGAGAAGAGAGTAAAGAGAGAGAAGAATAAAGGGGGGCACATTGAAAAGTGAAAAGGGGGGGAAGGAGAGGTGGTGGTGATGGTGGTGGAGAGAGATTGAGCTATTAGTATGCAAGTGGAGGAGGCAATTTAAATCAGCCCTCGCAATCTGTTCTGTCGCACACACTTACTGCTTCCGAGTGTCAGCAGGGGAGAGAAATTTACATAGATTAACATAAATACACTGACCACACAGACCTTACGATCCCAGCGAGGTGGTCAAAATTCTAGTAGAGATAGTTAAACTGAGATTAAGATACAGTGGAAGGAAAGGATAGCAAAGAAGAAGGCTCTCTCCCCATCCTCTGTTCCCTCCGGCAATTACCGTAAATGAGAGAGAGAGAGAGAGAGCGTATGGGGGGTGGGAAGAGTTGAAAAATATCAAAGGGAAAATCCACGCCGCCAAAACCCAGCATAGTACAGATTATTTGAATCACCCTCAATTCCCGTAGGTAATTTGTGCGTCCATGTGCTACTGATCTAAAAAAATAATAATCCCTTAAGGATTATAACTAATTTTGATAGTTTAGTCTGGCTATCAATAAACGGTTTTATACAAGATAGGAATAATTTGTGGGCATCAAAAGGGTACATACTATTTCAATTAACCCTCACACGTTCATGGACCATTCTTAATGTGAATAAAATTGTCTAATAATAACCGGAATAAACTTTCAAAATGCGTTATAAATCTCAAGGGGTTAATCAATGGGTTTTGTCAATATTTACCCACAACCTTATTTTACTTCTCGTGAATAACTTTTGGTCAAGATTGGATATCAGTTTTCCCTCCTCCCCTTCAATGTATCCTCCTCCAATAGGCGCCTTCGGAGGGACCTTATTTCTGCAATATATTTCCCGATTCCTTTGACTAATGGCTAGATAAGGGCCATTTCGGACAATCTATTTTTTATTAATTTCACCACAACACCAAACACCTCCAAAGAATTTAATGAAAGCATATAATTATGTGATCCACCAGGATTCGAACCCGGGTTATCACACAGATTATTAGACACCTTAACCATTACACCACCAAGACGGTTAAAGGTTTATGCACACGCCTACGACTTATTATCCATTCTCGAATACTGGATATTAAGCTAATCATGTTCATATTCCCACCGCATCAATGCTATTGAAGAGCCTTACTGTTTCTACCTGTTGATTTTGGATAACGTTGTTAAATAATTTAAACCTTTGGATTCGCTCAAGAAGCATATGTGCCTCATTTCAAGCCACTTCGAACACACAATCCGCAACTCTGAAGACACCCATTTGATTATAAGATATTTTTTGCATAACCTGACAATTTCAAGGACAACTCCCTGGGTAAAGTGAGGAAGTAATAGGAACGTTCACATAAATCACTTGTCTGACATTTGTTCTCCGATTCTTTTGATTGATGGCTAGATATTGTCTATAGTGAAAATCCAAAATATTACCAGTACCCAGTTTCGGGGGCAGGTGGCTAGGATCCTCCTCCCCTTGTAAAATTCTCCTACTCAATGAGACAGAAATGGGCGAGGGAACGCGAAAGTAGTCCTGGACCCTAAGAATTGGAGTTTTAAAGGTTTCTGATCATGCTCTGTCTCGAGTCAGCCATCCCCAGCAATGGGGTATGTGCCTGAGTATATACGTAAATACCCAGTGATGCCATTACAAATCTTTAGTGATTCAACCTACTTTAAACAATAGCAAGGACCACACCCTACACCTTTTACTCTTCTACTTTGCTCTATTTTGTTACTTCTTTACTTTTCTTTAATTCTTAAGGATCTCTCACCTTTCAACCTGTCTATCCCCCTCAACTTTAACGTTAACTTTTCTTTATGTTGGTTATCTACGCCATTTATCACATAACTCGAACACGATATCCGCAATAATCCGTATCTGTGAGCTCGCCTATTATAAACTCAACTTCACATTGTAAACAATCAAGGGGTACATTGATGGTGATATAGCTTTTATCCTTGTATAATGCGGGTTTATTAGCACCAATATAGCTTTACAGGGTATATTATTATGAACACTTCAATGACTCTTTTCATAACCAGAATTTCTGAGAGTGCGAGGAATTAGCCCCATAGAATTAACCCCCGTCGAACCCCGTTATAGATCTCAAACAGTATGTAATAGATCTCAAGCAGTACGTAATAGATCCCAAGGAGTACGTAATAGATCTCAAGCAGTACGTAATAGATCCCAAGGAGTACGTAATAGATCTCAAGCAGTACGTAATAGATCCCAAGGAGTACGTAATAGATCCCAAAGAATACGTAATATATCCTAAGGAGTACGTTTTAGATACCAAGCAGTACGTAATAGATGCTAAGCAGTACGTAATAGATCCCAAGCAGTACGTAATAGATACCAAGCAGTATGTAATAGATCCTAAGGAGTACGTAATAGATCCCAAGCAGTATGTAATAGATACCAAGCAGTACATAATAGATACCAAGCAGTATGTAATAGATCCTAAGGAGTACGTAATAGATCCCAAGCAGTATGTAATAGATACCAAGCAGTACGTAATAGATCCTAAGCAGTACGTAATAGATTCCAACAAGTACGTAATATTCAATTACATTCAAAAGATTTTGTTGACACAAAAGTTCAGTATAGAATGTATACAATCTTATATTCACAACCGTTGTGTCAATGAGGAGCAGATGCCATCTGGATTATAAGTGTCCTTTTTATTCATTACTATACATAAGTTAGTCAGGTCAACAAAAATAATAATTGGACATTTTTCCACCCTAAAACAAAACAAAAAACAAAACAAAATATGAATAATCTGAAAATACTTTAACATTTTAAATTAAGGGGATCCTATTGCTTATACAACTATGATTTTGATAATTTTCAACAGAGCTGGACCATGTAATGCAATTTATTTGTTTAAGAAATATTATTTTAGATTATATTTATATACTGGAAAGCTACACTGTGTATCAATTGTTTCCTCTATGTTATTCCAAATGTGAATTCCTTTGTGCCTATTTTTGTTTTTGTGTTTTCATTAAGTTAGTTCTAGCAATAGGAATGTGTACTCTTTGTCTCTGTCTTGTTAGATGATGATGTATATTCATATTGGTAGTAAATATGTCATTAAGGATCGTCGGTACAATACCTTTTATAATCTTGAATATCAATTTGTCTATTGAAAATTTCTATATATTAGGAAAAGGTAATAGTTTTAATGATTTGAAAATTGGCGGTGTATGTGCACTATAATTAGACGAATATATTATTCTCATTATTCATTGCTACAGTGCTATAATTGGCTTAATATCTGTTTCACTCACTGTGCCCCAAATTTCTATGCCATAAGTTAAATATGGATATACAAAGGATTTATACAGAGATATACAGTACGTGTTGCAATATTAAGTATTTCTTTGTCTTATTTATAATTCCATTACTAGATATATAATAGATCCCAAAGAGTATGTAATAGATCCCAGAGTACGTAATTGATCCCAAAGACTACGTAATAGATCCCAAGGAGTACGTAATAGTTCCCAAGCAGTACGTAATAGATCCCAAGGAGTAAGTAATAGATCCAAAGGAGTATGCAATAGATCCCAAGGAGTAAGTAATAGATCCCAAGGAGTACATAATAGATCCCAAGGAGTACGTAATAGACCCCAAGGAGTACGTAATAGATCCCAAGGAGTAAGAAATAGATCCCAAACACTACGTAATAGATCCCAAGGAGTAAGTAATAGAACCCAAGGAGTACATAATAGATCCCAAGGAGTACGTAATAGACCCCAAGGAGTACGTAATAGATCCCAGGCAGTACGTAATAGATCCCAAGGAGTAAGTAATAGATCCAAAGGAGTATGCAATAGAACCCAAGGAGTAAGTAATATATCCCAAGGAGTAAGTAATAGATCCCAAGGAGTAAGAAATAGATCCCAAACACTACGTAATAGATCCCAAGGAGTAAGTAATAGATCCCAAGGAGTACATAATAGATCCAAAGGAGTACGTAATAGATCCCAAGGAGTACATAATATATCCTAAGGAGTACGTAATAGACCCCAAGGAGTACGTAATAGATCCCAAGGAGTACGTAATAGATCCCAAGGAATACATAATAGATCCAAAGGAGTACGTAATAGATCCCAAGGAGTACGTAATAGATCCCAAGGAATACGTATTAGATACCAAGCAGTACGTAATAGATCCCAAGGAGTACGTAATAGATCCCAAGGAATACGTATTAGATACCAAGCAGTACGTAATAGATCCCAAGGAGTACGTAATAGATCCCAAGGAATACGTATTAGATACCATGCAGTACGTAATAGATCCCAAGGAGTACGTAATAGATCCCAAGGAATACGTATTAGATACCAAGCAGTACGTAATAGATCCCAAGGAGTACGTAATAGATCCCAAGGAATACGTATTAGATACCAAGCAGTACGTAATAGATCCCAAGGAGTACGTAATAGATCCCAAACAATACGTAATAGATCCCAAAAAGTATGTAATAGATCCCAAGGAGTACGTAATAGATCCCAAACAATACGTAATAGATCCCAAAAAGTACGTAGGGCTTGCAGGGTTGTGTCATTTGGAGGCGTATCAATAATATGAGATAGAGTTAAAGGAAAAAAGAACAGATATAATTGTTACGACGATGATTAGGAAGATGGAAATAGTGGCAGTACACAGTGAGAGAGAGAGAGAGATAGTGCCAGTGCGTGAGAGTTACAAGGAATAGTTAGAATCTCGGAGGTCTTGCGGTCCATTCCGAGGAGATACTAGAAATGGAAGAAGAGAAACTGTTTCGTGAACTACACTCATTAAAGTGTGCAAAATACTGTCTACTCTCTTCTTGAACTGCTGTATTGTTCCATGGTTGCGTGTTGTATTCATATTGATGCTAAACATTTTGCTATAATCCCCATTGTCAAACCCATTAAATTTATTAAAAACTTCAATGGGCTGACTTCGTAGTCTGCGTGTCTCCAACGGAAAGAGATCAAGAGCTCTCAACCGGTCATCATAGCTAAATCTTCTAATTTATGGAATATACTTTGTAGCTGTAGCTTGTACTCTTTCCAGTCGCTCTATATCTTTTATGAGTGCTGGAGGTCAGAATTGAACAGCATACTCCAGGAGAGGCCAATTCAGAGCTAAAGTGTGAGGACAATTTCCATATTTCTATACTTAAATTACCTCTTAGTATAGCCCAATCATTTTTGAGCTTTCTTCTCTACTTTAATACACTGCTTGGAAAACTTTAGGTCACTGCTAATCATAGCACCCTAATCCTTTTTTCAAGTCAGTCACTTCCAGAGGCATTCCCAATAGAGAATAGCTTGACTTGGTGTTTGATTGGCCGATATGCATTACCTTACACTTTTCCAAATGTAGAGGCATCTGCCATGTCTCAGACCATTCAACCAGTTTGTTGAGGTCCATCCTGAGCTGTTCAACTCCTTTGGGATCCTTCACATTCAATCCAAGCTTTTATCTGAGAGAGAGAGAGAGAGAGAGAGAGAGAGAGAGAGAGAGAGAGAGAGAGAGAGAGAGAGAGAGAGCGGAGAGAAATAAAGACTGGAGACGAATGAGTGACAAGTTAAGGAGACACGAGTGGAGATAACTGGAGAGAAGGAAATAGAGAGACAGACAAGGCGGGTACTTTTTCCATCTTGGGCCCTTCGCTGAAATTACATTATGTCGGTGGAGTACGCCGGCCGAACTGACTTTACTGTAACCTGTTGTTGTTGTTGTTGGTGGTGGTGGTGGTGGTGTTAGTGTTGTTGGTGATATTGTGTCATAGTTGGCGGTAAATTGTCTTGTCCGCATCTTGATTACCCAACCATTACGAAGTTTTTGGTGGGAAATGTGTTTGTAAATATGAACACCTGCCATTAATATACCACAGAGACATAGTACTGGCAGTATCATAGTTCTCCATTACGTATCGGTAAATCAGTTGCTAGGGATCCAATTTACCGTCAGCTGAACTATATCCAACTCTAGAAAATTGTGAGAAATGATCTGTAAGTTGAAAGTCAACATTAAATAGCATGGGTAAGAAAAGGGCAATTAAAGCCTCCGTAATATTACACAACTATAAAGGTATATTGGTAGTAATGAACCCATCTCATAGAAGGATAGAAATGTGATTTTCTGTCAATATACACAATGGTTTTATATACTTTTTTCCTACCCTTATACTGGGAGATTATCATTTATTTATTAATTTATTCTTTTCCATCAGTTTCCTCCCTAGACCCCCATCAAGCTTAAAAATAAAAACAATCCAATACCTTTCGAGATACTTTTGTAATGCCTTAGCCGAAGGCCGGTTCCTCCTAAATTGCAGGCTTGCTGTTGCTCGCCACGAACAAATCGACAACAAAATGGCACGAAAGGTCTTAAAATCTCAAAATTACCTGGATTAAGCATGAGGGTAAAGAGAGTCCAGAAACCCCCCCCCCCCCTTCCCTTTAATTCCCTTGATTTTGACAGTGTATACTAGTCATATCGCTGCCTGACCATCTCGTTTCCAAGTACTAATATTTATTAACAAGCCTAATAACACATAACTGAACTAACCTAACCTATTACATCCTAGCGTAATTTTTGTCAGATGTGCTTTCATTAATTGCATTGGGTGGTGTGTGATGTTGGGAGTGAATTAATAAATTATAATATTTGTATAGGTTCTGGAACATTTCATACCGAGGTCGGTCCTTAGAGATCTGTGCCCCATACAATGTTCTTTCCTTTCACTTAAACGTTAGAACATTCAGTGTGCAGTTGGGTGCGACTACATGATTAGATTGATGTCCAGTATTCGATAAATGGATATAATATCGTAGTCATGTACGTAGCCTTTATCTGTCTTGATGGTGTAATGGTTAGAGTGTTTAAGAACTGTTAGTGGTAACCCAGGTTCGAATCCTGAGAAGATCACAGGCTTTCATTAATTTCATTGGGAGGTGTTTGGTGTTGGGAGTGCAAGTAATAAATTATATTATTATACTGCATATTGTTAGTGTATATTGATCTTCCCCCAACCCAACCCCTTCGCTCCTCTCCCTTCTTACTTGAAAAATACAAATAAAAATAAAATAAAGTGTTATATTATTTTGTATTGTTATATAATATTAGTTAGGTTCTCTGATAACCCTTACGTTTTATATACTGTATGGTGAAATTATACGAACAGAAAAAGGTCCGATGAAATGGCTATACCCCACAATTATCTTCGATTATTGTAACTTTTTTATGTTACTTGTGACTCTAGGGTATTAAAGCAAGTAACTGACTTTGCTTGACCAACTTTTGGCCCGGTAATTTTGACAAACTATATTTTCACACACATTTTCGGGTTTTTCGTTATTTTTGGTAGCGGGGTAATCAAATAGTGAGATGTCATGATTAAAGCAAAAATTTGTTGATGGTTTCGAAAAGGAATATTAAGACGAGATTAACACTATCTGGTCCGACATCTTGTGTGTTATTATAATATTATGTTTAAATATTTAAAGAAAGTAAGATAGAAAATGTTTATTTCATTTAATCTAACTTGAGTAACAATAGGGAAAACTGTTATGACACTCCTACAGAATTGTTTTTTTTTTCCTTCTCCAAGATGGCACCTTCATTCTCTTTTGATTACCATTACCTTGTTTATTATCAACTCTGCGAAGCAGAGTGGTATCATGCACACAGATCCCGTCCGTATACTGTGCACCACCAGTCAGCTTGTCTGTCTTCGTCGTCGTCGTCCGTCGTCGTCGTCTGTCTGTCCGGAAACAACTCCTAGACTGTTTGATGGATTCTCACCAAATCTCACAGGTATTTCCATTTGGTCAATGCGAAGGTCAGTCAAAAAGAAATTTTCCATTTAACTTTAATGTTAAGGTCAAAGGTCAAGGTTAAAAATATTTCATATTTTTTAGTTCCTACTCAAATGTCTTCATTTTCACTATACAAGTTACTGGTAACTTATTGACCAAATTTTAGGTAAATATTCTAAAGGGTAAGGTCAAAGGTCAAGGTCAAAGGTCAAAATAAGTTTTTCACTAGTATTTCTTATACTAACTGTTAGATTCTCACTAGGCTTACCATGTATATTCGGAATACCTAGGCCAAGGTCATACAAGAAACTATACAACACCATATGAAAGGTCAAGGTCACAGGTCAAGGCCAATAAAAGGTCAACATGCTATTTTCTTTACTTTTCATGCAAACTTCACAATATTTGGTGAGATAGTTGCACTTTAAGTGAAAAGGAAAAACATTACATTTGGACATAAATATCATAAAGGTCAAGATAAAGGTCAAAGGTCAAGGTCAACTATTCTATTAATATATATATGAAACTAACTGATGGGTTTTAATGAAATTAGGCATGCTTATTTGATTTTCCGGGGCAATGTCAATTAAAACAAAAAATACTCTTACATAAAGGGTAAAGTCAAAGATCAAGGTCAAAGGTCAAAATAGGTTTTCTACTAGTATTTCTTATACTAACTGTTAGATTCTCACTAGGCTTACCATGTATATTCGGAATACCTAGGCCAAGGTCATACAAGAAACTATACAATTCCATATGAAAGGTCAAGGTCACAGGTCAAGGTCAATTAAAAGATCAATATGCTATTTTCTTTACTTATCATGCAAACTTCACAACATTTGGTGAGATAGTTACACTTTAACCCGTACAGCCCTAGCTGTACGCGTCGGCGATGTATGTAACGCACAGCCCCAGCGACGCGTCTGACGAGTCACCCTAATTGCTCCGACCGTAACCTCAGGTGTAGCCACTCGAGAGGGCTCAGATTTGTATGGGAACTGTGTACGTATCCCACGCAACCGTGCCGATGGTTGAAAACTCTCAAAGTCCATGTGCGTGCGCGTGAGCGTGCAATAACCTGGTTTTTTGGGGTAATTGCCTTCAATTTTTTACTCTTGTAAAATACGTTTTCGGGGGCTCTGTAGGACCATTCTTTAAGCTTTTTGAGCGTTTTTTCGTGGTTTTTCCTTCATTCCTAACCCATTCGCTATTGTTTCTGGAATAAAAAACAAAATTGAAAACCGGCCTGGTTCTGGTGAACAAACATTACAAAACTAGCCGGGGCTCCACGGGTTAAGTGAAAAGGAAAAATAATAAATGTTGAGGCATATAAAGGTCAAGATATAGGTCAAAGGTCAAGGTCAACTATTCTATTGATATATATGAAACTAACTAATGGGTTTTAATGAAATTACGCATGCTTATTTGATTTTCATAGGTTATGTCAATCCAAACAAAAATCTACTCTTACATAAAGGTTATGGTCACAGGTCAAAGTCAAAGGTGAACTTTTATTATTTATTAAAAAAGATCACTCAAATTTTGGAAAACTGGCTGTGTTATGGCTTATTATTTAAATATTGTCTATATCAAATTTTACATAAATATTGTAATAGTTAAGGTCAGAGGTTAAGGTCAAAACAAGAGTATTTGTAATTTTCCCTAAACTCCTTGTAGACTGTTTAATGTATTGTCACCAAATTAAACAGGGTAATTCAGTTGGTCAATGCAACGACCATTTAAATATATGTATTTTATTTTAAGTCAAAGGTCAAAGGTCAAGGTCACAGTAGCCTATATGATCACTATTTGTAATAAATAAGTTTTTTATACGAATTACACCATATTCATAATGCTAGTTAAGACGAACTTTGTTGTTAAGCTAAGTAAATTCTAGATAAGAAAATTTAAGGTAGAAGGTCAAGGTCAAAGGTCGAAATATAATTTTTACTAGTATTTCCTATTTAATGTAAGATTCTCATTAGGCATATCATACATATTCGGAATGCCTAGACCAAGGTCATACAAGAATAAACATAATTCCCTTTGATAGGTCAAGGTCACAGGTCAACATCATATATATGGTAAATATGCTAATTTCTGTACTATGCATGCAAATTTCACAACATTTGTTGAGACAGCTGTGCTTTAAGGGAAAATTAAAATGTTACATTTTAAGACATCATGAAGGTCAAGATGAAGGTCAAAGGTCAAGGTCAACTATTCCTTAAATACCTCTGTAACTAACTGATGATCTTTAATGAAATTAGACTCATTTATTTGATTTTCTAGGGTTACATCAAAGCAAACAAAAATATAATCCTACATAAAGGTCAAGGTCACAGGCCAAGGTCAAAAGTTAACCTTCATCATAAAAAAATACTAAATTTTCGATAAGCTGACAACTTTTAGTTGCATATATTTCAGTCATATATATATATTATAATACATAAGGTTAAAGGCCAAGGTCAAAGAACAAAAGAAGAGTGTTAATATTTTTGTTTAAACTCTTCCTAGACTGTTTAACCCTTTGTGTACCGGTGACGTCTTTTTCATTGTATTCTAACTATACTTAGACGATTTTGTGGAGCTTATGAAGGATCTGTGGTAGTAAAAAGGGTTAATTAAGATAGTTGAAAGCCTGCTAATTTTATGGAGGCCCTTCATTAGCTAAATAAAATCATCTTAATATCCAGTATGAAGTGAAACCGACAGAACTGTACTGAACGGGTTACGTATCGTCACCAAAATTTGCTGGCAAATTTGGTTGGTCAATGCAACGCTTGTCCAAATTTTGTGTTTTTGTTATTCAGAGGTCAAGGTGGATGGTGAAGGTCACAGCTTATGGTCACTATTTCTTTCTTATATATATTTTAAATTTGAATTACACCATATTCAATGTGCTACTGTGACGTTAACCACTCCGTTAGAACCGCATGGCTTGTCCTACAGTGACTCGCTAGGATCGCCAGGGCAGTGGATGTGGCTGCAGTTGATGTATTGTTGTGTGCTTTATTTCATGTGAAAGCTCGTGTCATGGGCAGTCCAGAAAGGCTCTTTGTTTTCGCTCATGTCAAAGCTTTATATATTTAATTGCAAAGTATATGTTTTATCATTAAGTAGTAATGATAGGAATTGAGAGAGAGAGAGAGAGAGAGAGTAGAACAGAGTGAGAGGAGGCACGTAGTGTTTTGCTATACTCGATGACGTCATAGCTGGCTGGCCTCGTGGGGATTCGTTGAGGGAGTTTTTTACCATGCTTTGTGATGTCATGTTTGGCTGGCTTCTTTAGTATTGGCTGAAGGACTTGTTACCGCTTTTTTCCCACGCGGCTCGACCTAGTGCTAGTATATATACAGCTCCCTCGCCACTTTCTCCCTCAGATCTGGTTTCTAGAACGCATCCCTCTTATCCTTTGATACCTGTCCCCCGCGCTGCACCTGAGAATCTTTTCCTCTGCCTATCTCTCTCATTTTCCATATCTTTCACCACCTTTTATTAATATTATACCCCCTCTGGTTAACTCTGCAAAATCAGCTTCATGCTGGCCAGTTGTATTGTGCGTTAAGGTCTGATATAACCCATGTATGTTAGTTGTTAAGATAAGTTGATCACGAAGCATTGGTTGGCATTCATATTGTTCAGTACTGCTTCCTATAATTATTAGTGCTCTGCTAGATTAGATAATGCTAGACTAGGAGTCTGATATTATAAGGTATTGTTTCCTATGAGTGCTGGCTTTAGTTAAAAGCTGCACGACATACCTGAGAACTGGAGTTGATTGAGTAAATTCTAGTCTGTGTGCCATTGAGAGTAGAGCATGCACGAATGAGGGCTTTTTGCCTATACCATTCTGCACTGTTCTAGGCTCGGTTGTTTATCTTTGAGGTACGCCAGGAGAACGCTTAATACTTCGGTATTAAGGTTTCTCAAGAGAGCTACCCTTCCCTATAACGTAATATTTGACGCACAGACTTGAGATTTGCACTAGGCTATGCGGCAAGCCATGCGCACCAGTATCTCGTATCATTGACTCCAGCTAGACTTTATCAGTCATAGTAGACATTAAGTATATTAACCCAATTACTCTTTTTATGCATACCCATTTATGATTACACAAGCATTTCGCAGCCTAGTTTGATGTATGGAGACACAAACGACTTAGGCTCTTTTTGTTGATAGGAATACTGCATTGTCGTGGCGATTATTATTATTGTTGTGGCGTTTAGGATATTCTTGGCTCCGACTGCATTATATATCCTGCCTTTTGTGTGCATAGCCTGCACGAGCATTGTTCCGCTGCCGGCCTTTTTGGGTTCCATTTCCGATTCGAGCATCTTGATAGCATCTAACATTTAAAGAAGATTCCTTGTTGGTGTTGAAGGACTTTAGTGCACTTTCTTTCATGCAGGAGTGCCTGACATTTATTGATTAAAGTAACGTAAGCTGTAACTTCTCTTACCACCTTACTTTGCATACCATAACCAAGCACCTTCGGTTATAGGTAGTAATAGGCTGTTTTCACATAACATTAACACCTTACGAGCGGCCTATGTGGTTTATTTATATGTACCGCCCAGCGGGGTGTTTTTAGCCAAAATAGGGCTGTTTACGTGATCATTTTCATGCCTAAATAAGACCCAGAACGTAAAACAAGTATCTATCCCTGAAAGGGCATAAACAGAGCTTTCGAATGACACCATAACGATCCTTTTATGATGGCTAGTTTTCTTGCAATAACCGTGCAACGCGAGTGCAAAAAGCATGCAATTAGGCACTTTCCCCATACAATTCCGTATATAGCGAGTGAGAGAGGGAGGGAGGAGGTGGGATTCGTGTCAGTAGGTTCGCCGCAGTGGTCTGGAGCAGTCATACGCTTGCTACTCTCCTGCCACCACTTGTCTCTCTCTCTCAGCCACATTACGTGCTGAAATTGCCACACGATATATGTCGAGCACCGCCACATAGTCCAGCTTTATTTAACTCGACTTATGTTGCTCGCCGCTAATTAAGGGTTAAGCCTAGAGTAGACGCACATTTATTGAGAGTTTAATAACCTATTATTGCATATAGAACTCTGTAGAGTATTTGTGTTCTTTGTTCACTGGGATTATACATCAGAGGTTGGATCTAGCGCTTTCCGCTGTAGCATTTATGCCATTACTAGTCCAATGAATAAGAGCCCTAATATATTTATACCTCAGTCGTAACAAATGACGACCTTACCTAGGATTTGGTGAACCTACATTTATTAGCAGGGAACATTTGTTGTTTTGGAGAATATTTTGCGGGGATCAGCAAGAATATTATTTTTTTTTTGCAACATAGTATAGCCCTTGAGTATTTCCGAGAATTTTTGTGTGTATATTGAGGTATAAGAGTTTGGGGTGCTTCTTTTCTGAATATTGAGGTGGGAATTTTTTGTGAGCATCATGTCTTATACCGGATCAGAGGAGAATGGAGACACAGTACGTAATGTCGAAACTGAGGAACAGCAGTATGATGATATGGTTAATCAGGTGAACTGTGAGGAGGATGCTAGGATATTTTTGCAATGGCCTGTTACTGCCGAGCGGTTGGAGGGTATGGATCGGTACGGTCTTCAATGCCTGGCCACAGCTATCGGTCATGCGGTTACTAGCAGCATGACCAGGGATAACTTGATAACGTGTGTACTGGGCAGGGTGACTGGTGAGCGAGATGGGTTGAGTGCTCAGAGCCCTTCGGCCATGCTTCCCCTACACTCGACTCCCAGCCATCCCAGTAGTTTGCCGACCCCGGGTACGCTTCCGCAGTTGGGTGGTGACTGGCAGGGTGGGTTGCCCCTGGGGGGACCACCGGTAATTTCAAACATTGTAGCACCTTCACCTCCTCAAGGGTTGTCTCCAGAATTATTGTTTCGGCTCGAATTAGCTAAGATCGAAGAGAGAAAATGTCAGCTTCAGCAGCAACAAAGGGCATGTGAGCTTGAGCAGCAACAAAGGGCATGTGAGCTTCAGCAGCAATTAGAATTAGCCAAGATAGATGAGAGAGTCAAGATAGAAGAGAGAAAAAGTCACCAGCACATAGAGCTAGCAAAAATCCAAGCTGATTTAGAGTCGACTAGGTACTGTGCCGACATGGACGTAGAGAAGTCGCGAGTAGAGACAACGGGACAGCGACTTGGGGCTGGTAACCGTGCTCATGATCAATCTCTCTCGCACTTATTGAAACTGGTTCCGGTGTTTGATGAGAGTGGGGTAACAGAATTTTTCGCACGCTTTGAGAAGAAGTGCCAGGAACACCAGTGGCCAGAGAATAAATGGGCAGCGCTTGTATCCTCTAGATTAATAGGCAAGGGTCTTAAAGCCTACGATGCATTACCTTTGGAGTCATGTATTGTGTATGAGGATCTCAAGGAGGCTGTCCTGAGGGCTTACGAACTGCAACCAGAAACGTCCCGTTTGAAGTTCCGGGGTGTAACTAAGGGAAGAGATAGCACCTTTTTGGAACACTCCCGGGACTTGTCCGATGCTATGGGGAACTGGCTCCGATCTGAGAAGGTAACAACGTTTGATGGAGTTAAGCAGTTGATGATGTTGGAGCAGTTCTTTAAGAGCACGGGCGGTGATCTAACTTTGAACTTAAAGGAGAAAAACCCAAGAACTCTAGTCGAAGCAGCAGAAATGGCTGATCGACGGCTGTCGTTGATTCGGGGTTGCGGGTCCTCACAGAAGTACGATGTAAGTGCTAAGGACCGTTATCCTCCCCCTCCCCGTAGCAATGACACATTTAAACAGAAGAGCCATGAAACTAAAACTGAATCCAAACCTTACACCACACCGTATGTGAAAAGTCAGGGGCCTTTTACATCACAGTATAAGCCGAAACCGAAATGTATGTGTTTTAGGTGCCACCAGGAGGGTCATAAGGCAAATGAGTGCCCTAGTCGACCTCCTCCGGCAGCCGTGTCTTTTGCTCACTGCATTGGAGTTTTCAAGAGGACATCGGAGTTTGTTAGAGGCATTTCTTCCGAGGTAAATACACTGCCAGTGCAGAAGGATCCGAAAGGCTTATTCCCTGTCCATGATGCCTTTAGTGACCACAGGGAACTCGGTTGTGTGGAGTGGGGGGGGTAGAAGACATGAGGTGAGAATTTTGCGTGACACTGGGGCATCGCAAACACTGTTGAGAAATTTCACTGGTAAACCTGTCAATACGGCGCGGGTGGTTGTGGTTCAGGGAGTTAATGCGACAAGGTCATACCCGCTTGTAAGAATGAAGATGGAAGTTGATGGTGTGACTCGGGACCTGGATGTAGGAATTGTGGAGAAGTTACCTGTTGGGGGCGTTGACCTCCTTCTCGGCAACGACTTTGCGGGACCTACTTCTGAGGCTCCACCCTTGGTCGTTGCCGAGAAGCCGGCCGACGTGAGTAGGGAGGAGCAGGAGTGGGTTGAGAAGTGTCCGGTGCAGCCTATGGCGTGTGTTGTCACCGGAGATCCTGCATCCAGGGAGTCACATTCTGGTCAACAATCTTTAGATCAGCGGAGGAAGGGTATCGAGAAGGGGTTGAAAGTTGATGCGGTTGAGAGTTTAGTATCAACGGACCTTCTCGGGGACTCATTATTAGGACCACATTTCGAGTCTGGAGAAGACCCAGTAACTGTTCCTGAAAAGGCAGAGGATGGGCTTAAAAAGACGAAAGAGTTGAAGGAGGACAGTGATGCACAGTCGGGAGATGTAGCGACAAGGTACCCTGACGCGTACCCTATGAGAAATGGGTCGGCGAAGACGGTGGTCCGAAGCTTGCTAGTGTATTTTTCCAGGTATGGTTACCCGCAGGGGATTCAGTCAGTCCAGGGACCCAACTTCACTTCTAGTCTCTTTGTTCAAGCAATGCCGCAGCATGGGATTGTTGGGGTTGTGTCATCTGCGTATCATCCGGAGAGCCAGGGTGTGTTAGAGCGATGGCACTCAGCCTTGAAATCTGTGCTTCGTTGTTGTTGCTTTGAGAGTGGGAAGGATTGGGATCTTGGCCTGCCATGTGTTTTGTTTGCTGTGCGGGAGGTACCTGGGGAGAGTTTGGGATTCAGCCCTAATGAGCTCGTCTTTGGACACCGTGTCAGAGGGCCTCTCCATATGGTTGAAGAAGTATGGGAGGGCGCAGAAAAACCTTGTTCTATGCTCAAGTCTGTCCTCAACAGTCGAGAACGGATGTTGCGCAGTCTGGAGTTGGCTGGCCGTAATTTGACTAGCTCTCAGGCCCTCAGGAAGGACAGGTACGACCTCAAGGTTGAACTCAGGGAGTTTCACGTGGGTCAGGAGGTGTTGATTCTACTGCCCCTTGTAGGTCACCCCTTATCCGCAAAGTACGCTGGTCCTTATAGGGTGGTTGAGGAGCTATCAGACCTGGATTACTTGGTAGCCACTCCAGACAGACGGAAGTGCAATCAGTTATGTCATGTTAATCCCATGAAGGAGTATGGGAGGCACCCCCCTGAGCCTCTCACTGTGCCTGTGATGACGTTTAGCAGTCAAGGTGGAGAAGGAGAACGGGACAGTCAAGCTCAGGTGGGGGATAACTGGAAGGATAAGAAATTCAAATGGGCGCCTGAGTGTGAGAAGGCGTTTGGAGTAGTGAAACACCTGTTGTGCACTCACCCGATCCTCAGGGCCCCTGACTTTAGCCTACCTTTCCAACTAGCAACGGAGGCTAGTGGTGTGGGGGCTGGTGCCGTCCTTGTGAAAAAGGACGATGATGGGCTGGAGCATCCTGTTAGTTTCTGCTCGGAGAAGTTCAATTCAGCCCAGGGGAGCTGCTCTGTTGTCGAGAGGGAGCTGCTGGCAATTGTACTTGCTCTGAGGCATTTGGAGGTCTATGTTCCAGCCTATGGTCCGGTCGTTGTAGTTTACCCAGATCATCACCCTCTCAAGTTCTTGGACCAGTTTCACAATCGGAATATGAGGCTGACCAGGTGGTCACTAAGGTTATTGGTATATAACCTGGACATACGCCATATTGCCGGTTGTGACAACGTGGTTGCAGATGGTCGTTCAAGGGTATATGATCCTGGGTAGATTGACACACGGGTAGCCTCCTGCTTTAGTTTGAATAGTATTTTGCGCTTGGTGCTTGTTGGCTCGCGGTTGTAGCCCAGCGTATTGGGTCGTAAAGCAGGAGTTGAGCGTTTGGTATAGAAGAAAAAACTAGGCTTGCCCCTATAGTGCAGCCGAAATAAACAAATTAAAAACATAAAAATCAAATAAAAACTCTTTCTTTGAATGTTTTCAGTATGTTATAGCAGTATTTCTGAGTTGCACTCCTCTCAGAATGCTGGGCTAGAGAAGCTCGCTCTTGAGGAGCATAACTACATTATGATTTAACCTATTGTGTTGGGGAGGGTTATAATTTTGTAAAATGTTTTGTTGAAAACTGTGCCAGATATTTTACTGCCGCTGGGTGATGGGAAGTAGAGATATAGCATGGGTTCTAACAATCAGATTTTTGTGAGCCTTGGGCCTCTGAGAAAAATCTTTGGGGGGGGTGTGACGTTAACCACTCCGTTAGAACCGCATGTCTTGTCCTACAGTGACTCGCTAGGATCGCCAGGGCAGTGGATGTGGCTGCAGTTGATGAATTGTTGTGTGCTTTATTTCATGTGAAAGCTCGTGTCATGGGCAGTCCAGAAAGGCTCTTTGTTTTCGCCCATGTCAAGGCTTTATATATTTAATTGCAAAGTATATGTTTTATCATTAAGTAGTAATGATAGGAATTGAGAGAGAGAGAGAGAGAGAGTAGAACAGAGTGAGAGGAGGCGCGTAATGTTTTGCTATACTCGATGACGTCATAGCTGGCTGGCCTCGTGGGGATTCGTTGAGGGAGTTTTTTACCATGCTTTGTGATGTCATGTTTGGCTGGCTTCTTTAGTATTGGCTGAAGGACTTGTTACCGCTTTTTTCCCACGCGGCTCGACCTAGTGCTAGTATATATACAGCTCCCTCGCCACTTTCTCCCTCAGATCTGGTTTCTAGAACGCATCCCTCTTATCCTTTGATACCTGTCCCCCGCTCTGCACCTGAGAATCTTTTCCTCCGCCTATCTCTCTCATTTTCCATATCTTTCACCACCTTTTATTAATATTATACCCCCTCTGGTTAACTCTGCAAAATCAGCTTCATGCTGGCCAGTTGTATTGTGCGTTAAGGTCTGATATAACCCATGTATGTTAGTTGTTAAGATAAGTTGATCACGAAGCGTTGGCTGGCATTCATATTGTTCAGTACTGCTTCCTATAATTATGAGTGCTCTGCTAGATTAGATAATGCTAGACTAGGAGTCTGATATTATAAGGTATTGTTTCCTATGAGTGCTGGCTTTAGTTAAAAGCTGCACGACATACCTGAGAACTGGAGTTGATTGAGTAAATTCTAGTCTGTGTGCCATTGAGAGTAGAGCATGCACGAATGAGGGCTTTTTGCCTATACCATTCTGCACTGTTCTAGGCTCGGTTGTTTATCTTTGAGGTACGCCAGGAGAACGCTTAATACTTTGGTATTAAGGTTTCTCAAGAGAGCTACCCTTCCCTATAACGTAATATTTGACGCACAGACTTGAGATTTGCACTAGGCTATGCGGCAAGACATGCACACCAGTATCTCGTATCATTGACTCCAGCTAGACTTTATCAGTCATAGTAGACATTAAGTATATTAACCCAATTACTCTTTTTATGCATACCCGTTTATGATTACACAAGCATTTCGCAGCCTAGTTTGATGTATGGAGACACAAACGACTTAGGCTCTTTTTGTTGATAGGAATACTGCATTGTCATGGCGATTATTATTATTGTTGTGGCGATTTGGATATTCTTGGCTCCGACTGCATTATATATCCTGCCTTTTGTGTGCATAGCCTGCACGAGCATTGTTCCGCTGCCGGCCTTTTTGGGTTCCATTTCCGATTCGAGCATCTTGATAGCATCTAACATTTAAAGAAGATTCCTTGTTGGTGTTGAAGGACTTTAGTGCACTTTCTTTCATGCAGGAGTGCCTGACATTTATTGATTAAAGTAACGTAAGCTGTAACTTCTCTTACCACCTTACTTTGCATACCATAACCAAGCACCTTCGGTTATAGGTAGTAATAGGCTGTTTTCACATAACATTAAGCCTAGAGTAGACGCACATTTATTGAGAGTTTAATAACCTATTATTGCATATAGAACTCTGTAGAGTATTTGTGTTCTTTGTTCACTGGGAATATACATCAGAGGTTGGATCTAGCGCTTTCCGTTGTAGCATTTATGCCATTACTAGTCCAATGAATAAGAGCCCTGATATATTTATACCTCTGTCGTAACACTACAAAATAGTGTTACGCTGACCTTATTATAGATAAATATTCCAATGGTTAAGATTAAATGTGATCAGGCGGACGCGAACCACCAAGTCAGGACGAGTGTCTATGCTTTATTCCACTACACACAAGTATCCTCTACCACGCTGTGGTATAGCGGATTAAAGTATGGGCACTTGTTCTGACTGTCGGTGGTTCAAGTCCGGCTGTGAGTATAAAAACATTTAATATATATACAGTATAATATACTGTATATAAACCCATTTTACCTAAGAGATTCACTACTACTTGCAGAATACTAGGTCGCAGAGTTGCGTATGCAGTTTTTCTTTGTTTTGTTTTGCTTGTTTTGGTAATGCGAAAACTGCACAGCTACTTTATTATTAGTGTTATTAGGGGTTCGTCCCCTACGGGGAACCCCTATTGTAATCATTAAACCTGGAATTTCATACAAATTCTTCTTACGCGCCGGTTTCGACGCAATAACTCCAGAACTGCTTTTTGGAACGGGATCAAACTTTCACAAGAGGTGCGTTTTTGTATTGGGCAACTTTTGATATGCTAAACATCCGGCATGGTGGCCAAACAGGTCCATGGCAGCCGATTTCCCGAAAAACTTGACGCTTAAATACCGTCTCTCCCACTCACAGGAAACGACTGGGCTTTGGCATACGCACTCCCCTACTAATGCTCCGCAAATTTTATAGAGAAGGTTTTGCCTTTGCACGTGGGTTTTTTTCCGGCAATCTTGAAAAAACCTCGAATTCCACTTAAAATTCCACATCTTGAAAACTACGCCGATGATCAGAGCCATTCTTGCGTAGTTGGGTGAGTCTCGCGATTCCGAACGTTTTGATACCAAAAAAATATAAATGGGTGGAATAGTTTGGCCGCAGCATTGAAAACTGTCTATTCTTAAATTACTTTAAAACCGAATTCGCTACCACACACAAAGTTTACCGTCTACAGTCTATAGGCTTCCACGCATCCCCCAGTTTTGCTTAATAACATAATCTCTTTATTATTCAGTCCTATCTTTTGTTTTTTTATTTAACTCTCTCAAAACCGTTCGAGTCCCTACGAATTCCAGCAATTATTTAGCCAACCTACCTATACATACCTACCCTACCAAATAATAATGATAAATTCAAATTTATTTTTGGTGAATGACAGAGTATTGGCTAAGGTTTTTAACAATTCCTCCCTTTGCCAAATGCTTAGTTTAACAACAATTATATGGACCTTTAAAGTTTTGGCAATTGCCCGTGTGACTCGTATTTCGTGTTACCACGAAATATCGCTAGATCCTTTCTCAAAAGTCGCTAGCATGTTGCTACATAGCCAAACAATGTTAGGATAATGCTGCAATTTCTAAATAGTTTTGGTTTGTTTGTTTTGCAAATTTTACAATGTAGTATGACTAGAATGTCTGAAATTTTCAAATTATCCCTCGTAAATGTCTCTAGATATAAAAGAAATGGCTGCTAGATTGAAGTAAATAGCTCTACATTTAGCGGTAATATGTAGCTTTACAACTGGCACCACTGCAACCACCACCTCCCTCCCAGTATGTCTCCACAAAATACCGCTAGATCCTTTCTCAAAAGTCGCTAGCATGTTGCTACATAGTCAAACAATGTTAGAATAATGCTTCAATTTCTAAAGAGTTTTGGTTTGTTTGTTTTGCAAATTTTACAATGTAATATGACTAGAATGTCTGACATTTTTAAATTATCCCTAGTAAATCTCTCTAGATATGAAAAAATGGCTGCTAAATTGAAGTAAATAGCTCTACATCTAGCGGTAATATCTAGCGATACAACTGGCAACACTTCCTAGCCCTTCCCTCCTATCTTCTTCCTCCCTCATATGTATCAACTACCACTCTAGTGAACTTTCGGTATTTAGTTTATTCAGCTTCATACTATTTATCCACATAAAATAGAAACCTATCACGATTGTTGTCTAATACAACCATAGATAATGCTATTACATATTATTTGAACATGATGTCGAATTTAGCAGTTGTGTTTACCTTGAACAGTAATTGACAGTCTGTGACAGAACCGAAAGCTTCTCTTGCCGTGTAGTACTCAAAGAAAGCAGGGTTACCCATACAGAACTGTTACCAAGTCAGAGATTCAGAGGTAACTTTCACAATGCATTATAACCCTAGACAGACACTAATATACCACTAAATCAGACAAATATCACTACAAAAAAGATAGGAAAATATTATATTAATGTCCTAGGTATTTGAAATTATGCAAATGAGTAAAATCCATTATGATATAATGATAATGGGATTGATTAGTATCTGGCAACAGTGTTGCACAAAATTTTCTGAACGTATGCGAACTTCGGAGTATTTATCCCATTAATATACACATCTATCACTATTTAAATGTAATACAACCATACACAGTGCTATTACATATTATTTGAACATAATATAGGATGCTCTTTCCTTTAAACCATTTTCTATATCTATTCACGAAAAATATAGGCCTAGCCTAGGCAGCGCTACCCGTAGGTACGAATTTATCAGTTCGAATTTTCATTGAGAGTGGGATTAGGCCTAGGCCTAGCCTAGGGCTTAACATGGGATACTGTTTGGGGTTTGGGAATAGACTGAGGCTGCTTTAGGCCTAATTAGGTAAAATTAGTCAAATCGAGACAATTGCATAGCCTAGGCCTATTAAGCAAATATTTTACCAATCTACAATAGGCCTAGTCTATTCGCTGTAAGTAGGCAAGAAATCATGACCTAGGCTATAACCTCTGTAACTAAAAAACAACTAGGCCTAGAGTGATCAAGCTAATATGTCTACCATTTGGGAAGAGTCAGTCAAGGAATAGCCTAGATGTGGAAATTTGCAGCCAATTTGCTCTAGCCCTATTTGAGATACAGAGGTTAGAGGTCATTGTTGAGGCCCCCCCCTCATGACATATTGTTATCATCTTATATATTGCCAGCAGGGGGCAAATAACCGAAAAAAATCGCCGTAAAAATAGACGCGAACTTAACCACGGCGATCGACACATGTAAACATGGCGGTGGCGGGGGAGGTGTCGGACGTTTGCAATAAAGTTCCTGTCTATTTTGAATGCCATTGGATACAATAATATGTTGAGGGGGGCTTTGCCCCCCCCCCCCCCCCCCCCCCCATGACATAATATTTTCACCATCATATATATTGCCAGCAGGCCCCGAGCAGGGGGCAAATAACCGAAAAAATTACCGTCAAAATAGACACCTTTATGAATAGGTTAGCCATTAGGCTAGGCCTATCGGCAAGAGTTGCGTTGTATAGGCTATCCTAGTGTTTACTAATTTATAGGCTACCCCTTTGAAAGGACATTAGCCGGGTAGGTTGTAGTTACCGGGTGTATCACCAGCCTTGTTTACACTACGCGTACGCGTAGTGGCGTCAGACGCTTGCCATCCTTTTCCTGTCTATTTAGACTGCCTTTGGATACAATAATATGTTGAGGTTGGGCTTTGCTCCCCTTCACCCCCCCCTGACATATTGTCATCATAATATATATTTCCAGCAGGGGGCAAATAACCAAAATAAATCTCCGTCAAAATAGACACGAACTTAACAACGCCGATCGACAAATGTAAACATGACGGAGGCGGCGGACGTCTGCAATCATGTTCCCGTCTATTTTGAATGCCAATGGATACAATAATATGTTGAGGGTGCCAGCAGGGGGCAAAATAGACAAATGCATCAAAAATTGGGTGTGGGGGTGCCAGCCCCCACCCATAATAGCCTACTATGATAGGTTGTTGTTGTTGTTTTTCCCCAAGCTGCCTGGCCGAACAGCCCCAAGGCCCCGAGCAAGGCCAAGGCCACAACCGAGCGCCCCACACAGCCCGTAGCCTAGTAGGTAGCGCTCTCGTCTCACACACGAGGGATCGGGGGTTCAATCCCCCGGCCGGGCGGAGACAAATTGGGCTTGTCTCCTTTCATGTGTTAGCCTCAGTTCATCTAGCTGTAAATAGGTACCTGGAATAAGTGGACGACGTTGTGACGTCCCATCTGGGGTTGGCAAAAATGGTACAAGGCGAGATGGGTATCATATGGTTCACCTAAGCTACTGGTCAACCTAAGCCTTCGGGTGAGACTGGTACCGTAGTGAGAATGGTACCATACAGATTAACCCTAAGCCTTCGTTTCCAGATGTCGCCAATTGGCTAAAATACAGACTACACACACATCCACAGCCATTCCAACGATACATAAACACTTAACATGCATTTCACGCAATACATTCCCAGTTAAGGAGGCGCGATAATAATGAGCTTAGCTCGCATTGCGTGGATTCCCCTTGACGAAACAAGCAAGTGAATAACAGAACCCTCCCTGCCGACCACAATAAAGGCTGGGTGACCGAAGCCACTCCATGGCGAGGAGCTGAGGAGGGTGCGGAAATGCCCGGGAAACCAAAGCCCCACCCAGGGCCCTGTGCCCCTCAGCAATTATGAAGAGAAAGTTGAGGGGCAAAGGAAAGATGGGACGCTTTGGCTTCCAATCTTGGTAGATTAGGAGGTCAATCCACGCAAAAGACGCCGTCACTTGAGATCTAGAAAATATAGAAGTAAAAGGAACAGTCAGAGTAAGCTATGGGTATGGCAGAGATCGCTCAGTTCTCACTCTCATAGACCAGCCCATCACCATCACTATGATAGGTTAGGTAAGGTTGTTAGGTTAGGCTAGGCTAATGTCCTTTCAAAGGGGTATAGGCCTAGTAAACACTAGGATAGCCTATACCCGGTCAAAGGTAAGTCCTGCTGTAGTCTCCTTGAATGCTACCTTAAATTGTAATATTAGACTAGGTCTAGCCTATAGATAAAATAGCTTAGCCTATTCATTTATTGTAGCCTATAATATATGCCTAGCTGGGCAGAATGTAGAGTTCGGGCGTACCACCACCAATGTTTACACTATGCAGAGCGGCGACAAAAGCTTGCCATCATGTTCCCGTCCATTTTGAATGACGTTGGATAAAATAATATGTTGAGGGGGGCAAACACCCCCATGACATATTGTCATCATCATATAATTTGCCAGCAGGGGGCAAATAGGCCTAACCAAACTGCGGCGATCGAGCATGTAAACATGACGGCGGCGGCGGCGGTGAACGCTTGCGATCATGTTCCCGTCTATTTTGACCGCCATTGGATACAATAATATGTTGAGGGAAGGGCTTTGCGGCAATTTTTTTGGTTGTTTGCCCCCTACTGGCAATATAATATATGATGATGATAACATGTCGAGGGGCTGGGGGGGGGCTTTCAACATATTATTGTATCCAATGGCATTCAAAATAGATGGGAACATTATCCCAAGCGTCCAACGCCGACACCGCCGCGGCTGCTGAAGAACAAGGAAGTTAGCAATAGGTTTCATTGTAAAATAGACGGGAACATTATCCCAAGCGTCCAACGCCGACACCGCCGCGGCTGCTGAAGAACAAGGAAGTTAGCAATAGGTTTCATTGTGAACTGGAGGAAATTAATAGAAATAAGGAAGCTAGGCCTAGCGATGTAAATAGTCAATGGAATTTCCTTAACACTTAAAGAGCGGCCTATGCGGTTTATAATATGTAGCCACCAGCGGGGTGTTTTTACCCAAAATAGGGCTGTTTACGTGATCATTTTCATGCCTAAATAAGACCCAGAACGTAAAACAAGTATCTATCCCTGAAAGGGCATAAACAGAGCTTTCGAATGACACCATAACGATCCTTTTATGATGGCTAGTTTTCTTGCAAAAACCGTGCAACGCGAGTGCAAAAAGCATGTAATTAGGCACTTTCCCCATACAATTCCGTATATAGCGAGTGAGAGAGGGAGGGAGGAGGTGGGATTCGTGTCAGTAGGTTCGCCGCGGTGGTCTGGAGCAGTCATACGCTCGCTACTCTCCTGCCACCACTTGTCTCTCTCTCTCAGCAACATTACGTGCTGAAATTGCCACACGATATATGTCGAGCACCGCCACATAGTCCAGCTTTATTTAACTCGACTTATGTTGCGCGCCGCTAAAGAAGGGTTAATAATGACAATTATATGTATAGGTATAAAGTAAAAACAATATATTTTACATAATTTATTGCATATCTTACATATTTAAACAAATATATATTCAAAATAGTTTAACCACACCACTGAGTTCTCCCAAAATACTCTAATAGGGCTGGCATGAAGAATTAGATCAAGATGGACAACCAATCAAGACATGATAGGTAGGGAAGGGCAGGTGAACAAATCTAAGGCGGTGAAGATACGCAGACATTTCTCGCCATTTCACCAATTCAGCCGCACCACATGAGTTCCACAGCAGAACTCTTATAGGGTAGAGCCGAAAGATGAGGCAAGAACTGCTACACTGCAGCACAGCACCAATTAAGAAGTGATCAAAAGCGAAGAATGAGAGATCAGGTCTATGGAAAAAATAGATTGCACCAAAATGCACAAAAAATACACACACCGAGGGAAATCGAGTCGGCTCGACCGCATCAGCGACCGACACAAATCAGGTCAGGAGCTAATAACCTAGCCAGGCCAGGGTGGCATATGATATAGGCCGTCCGGAGGACAACCGAATGAGACAGAATAAGAACTGAAGGGGAAAAACATAGAAAGAGGAATGAAAAACTTGTCATGTCATCGTCATATTGCCAGCAGGGGGCAAAATAGACAAATACACCAAAAATTGGGGTGTGGGGGCGGCAGCCCCCACCCATAATAGCCTACTATCATAGGTTAGGTAAGGTTAGGCTAGGCTAATGTCCTTTCAAAGGGGTATAGGCCTAGTAAACACTAGGATAACCTATACCCGGTCAAAGGTAAGTCCTGCTGTAGTCTCCTTCAATGCTACCTTAAATTGTAATATTAGACTAGGCCTAGCTTGGCTTAACATGGGATACTGTTTGGGGGTTGGGAATAGGCTCAGGCTGCTTTAGGCCTAATTAGGTAAAAATAGTCAAATCGAGACAATTGCACAGCCAACATAGGCTCACCTATTTATAGGCTACCTTTCATTACTGCAGTTAAGCACAAACTTATTTTACAATGGAAAATAATGCATGAGGAGGGCTGGGTAGGCCTATTAGTATTTTGTGAAATAACTTAAATTAGGTTAGGCTATAGGATACTTCATTAGGTTATTAGGCCTATGAGAAAACAGACTTAGCTTAATTTTATTTCACTGCTCAACATATTTGTTTTTGTTTTTGCTGTTGAGCTCTGCATAGGGCTATATTCAGGTAGGCTTGGGTTTTAGTAAAATTGCATTAGGCTAGGCTACATATTTTTACTTCTATTGGAAAGCACAGGCCTACACAATAGTACACATGTTAAAGAATTTAGCCTAGCCTACCACAATTTAGCCTAGACTGAAAGAACAAACAAAAATAGGCTAGGCTAATTGCAGCTAAATAATTTAGCCTAGCCTCCACAATTTAGCCTAGACTGAAAAAACAAACAAAAATAGGCTAATTGCAGTTTTGGTAAGAGTTGAAGTTGTGGGTATACCAAAAGCTTTGTTTATATAGCCTAGTCGCACGCTCGCAGTTAGGCCTACATTCGCTTCTAATTTAACTGCTGGGGTAAACTTGGTAAAGCCACCCTCAATCCGCCGGCCGGTAACAAAACAATTTACCCAACGCCTGGCCGTGGGATACAATAATGGGTTGAAGGGGCTTTATCCCCCTATGACTTATTGTCATCATCATATATATCACCAGCAGGGGCAAATAACCAGTCAAATTAGACGCGAATGTAACTGCAAGCGTGCGACTACGTAAGTAAAGGGGACGATAGACCCGCTAACACAACTCTTAACGCATTTTTTCCTAATGTATTAGATTTTTTTATATTTATGACTTCAACAGTTGAAAGATGACAATTTTATGGTTTATTTTAGGCTATACAAAAACATTTGCTTTGTACCGGTAACTTAGATACGGTACTCATATTTATGCTTATAATTGCAGTACGAGTGGGTTTTTTCTTTTTATATGTAGGCCTAGGCTAAACAAATGTTAGTTTTTGTTTTATAGGTGTTACGACCGGGCACTCGGGTACACTAGGGCTCTTACACAGGACTCGAGTATGGCTCGCTGCCACAACGGAAACACACGATCCCAACCCCAGAGTACTGCCAGCCGAACAAAAAACGCCACTACCCTCCAGAGTTCTATCTGCTATAACGGGGTATACAAGAACTCGGTACTAGCGTTTCACACAACAGACTAATAACAAGACGGGAGTTATCTAGTCTGGTCAACAATCAAACAAAGAAGAAAGTACTACAACACTAAAGAATAGTGTTGGCCGAAGCCGAAGTAATCCACCCTTGAACTAAGAACTTAAGAAGTCCTCCACCCTCTACTTCGGATCGGCACTATTACGTTACGTTAAACAATAGTCCTCGAGCATCAAGCAAGGAATCTTCTGATAAGTTAGATGCTTCTCGAATACTCGTAAGGAAGTAAGTATCGGATTTTGAACAGCAATTTAATGAATAACTCACTGGTAATTAAAGGCTTTAAATTGACATAAGAAGAATTATAAGAATAAGCAATAGGATATGGCAAACATTAAGAAGAAGTACTCCGACAATGCACTGGCAATAGCCTACTAAGATTGTGCTCGTGGGCCACTAATCTCTGAAGTAGCTAAGCGTGCCACACATGAAATCAATAGTGCTTAAACAATAATATACATAAGGAGAAGCTTCAATACTATGCTGTATCTGCTGGTCGAGCAAAGTCTAGCTGGGATATCTAAGGTTAAGAGACAATGGCTGAGCAAGCGGCTCGTAGCCTAGCGAGGTCCTTAAGACTGTGCGGCCAAATTACGGTAATTGACGGGATGCTCTCTTGAGAGATCCAGATCACTAGTATCTGGTTCTCTCCTGGCGATCCTCTCAAAGTCAAGCAAATGAGATAGCACAGTGTTGGGTGGCACAGGCAAAAGCCCTCACTCGCAACACAGTGCTAAACTCCCACGGTACACAATCAAAAAGACCCCCTAGGCTTCCCACGTCTCCGTTGCAATTGTGCTGGTTCAACCAACCTAGCACTCATAGGAAATCACAACTCGAGGAACCCTATCCCAGTCTAGCATTACCTAAACCAGCAGAAAACAGGAACATGAATAATGGTACACAGGGAAATGCATATACGAGTGCAACAAACATCAATCAATCCTATTCTAGTTAACCCTTCCAAAAATAGGCTATCTAACAGGCACTTATCTCGTGAGAACTCAAGCGATAATACTTTGGCTGACTAAATCTGCACCAAAGGGGTCATTGAGGTTATAAAGGGTCGAGAAGGGAAGAAGATAGGCTGTTCAGAGAGTAGAGAAAGTTCACATCAGTCGGAAGAATATGGATAGTTGCAAGGGATATGAGAAGTCGCTTTGCCTGATGAGTTCTGAAGAATTGTGGCGAGGACCTCTCTTTTTATACTCGGCCCTGTAGCGAGCATATCGCCAACACTAAGGACCGCCCACTGGCAATCATGACGTCATATACTCTCTCAATCTGGGATCGACAAAGAACTTCCCACGCGCTGAAAGGGAGGAAGGGAGGAAGGAGGAGGGAATTAGGCCTACCCACCTCGTGGCGCGCTCACTGGCTGTCGTTACATAACTCTCTCTCTCATCATTGTATATAAGTCCCACACACAATACTTATAACTAATGATATAAAATAGAACTCGTTGACTTAGAAGAAAACAAAATACATAATGATAATACTTATAGTACAACGGTTCACATAAACTGAGTTAGGAAACTCTACACAGACTACAGCCAAAGTTCCTGCCCTGACGATCCTAGCGAGAGTGGGGCCTGACTGGGCGTTCTGTACAGCATGCTCATACTCGACATGCGTCACACCTCCCCCAAGATTTTACTTGCTCAACCCTGAGCTAAAATCTGATATACAGAACCCCATCAAACCCCTCACACCCAGCGACCGCATGGCACTAAAACAACGCTGAGTTTATCACTAAAACACATCTTATAAAAAAAAAATTCACATTTCATAACTCCTCCCAACAATAGTAAAAGACACAATATCATGCTCCCAGAGCGAGCTTACAGCAGCTCAGCCGTTTGATAGTTCGTGGACTACTCAAACCTTATAGGCTATGACAAACTTATACAATTATCTTCATCAAAAAGAAAGAGTTTTTATATGATTTTTATATTTTAATATGTTTTTTTCCGGCTGCACTATAAGGGCAGCCTATTTTCTTCTATACCAAACGCTCAACTCCTGCTTTACGACCCAATACGCTTGGGCTACAACCGCGAGCCAACAAGCACCAAGCGCAAAATACTACTCAAACCAAAGCAGGAGGCTACCCGTGTGTCAATTTACCCAGGATCATATACCCCTGAACGACCACATGCAACCTCGTTGTCACAACCGGCAATATGGCTTATGTCCAGGTTATATACCAATAACCTTAGTGACCACCTGGTCAGCCTCATATTCCGATTGTGAAACTGGTCCAAGATCTCGAGAGGGTAATGATCTGGGTAAACTACACCGACCGGACCATAGGCTGGAACATAGATCTCGAAATGCCCCAGCGCATCATTGTCCTTTTCACTTTCATTCATCAGGCTCTGACACGTTGCTGGTGCATTCTTAAGTCCGTCAGGCATAACATTGCACTGGTAGGTACTCCCGTCCACAACAAAACCACATACCTCTTTAGCGCGCTCGGACAAAGTTACACGCAACGACCACTCACGACATTCCTTATCCCTCAGATCCTTCGTCCACACGTAATCCAGCTCTGCTTGCACCATAGGCTGTCGAGCAGGATTTATACGGCAGGGAATTAAACTGAGCCTTGCACTATCTCCACGAACAACATGCCTAGTGCCCTCCCACAACCCAGCCGAGACCGCAGCTTCTAACCTGTAGTCTCCCTCCTTCTCCACCTTCGTCCCTAGAACAGCCAGGTCATGAGAGGGACAATCAGTACCACCTGTGCAGTCACTCCCACAGTTCATTATAGCTAAGGCTTCCCCGCCGATACCGTACATGCGCACCCCCACATTCCTTGTGACGACATCTGCCTGCGCAGCATCACCGCTTTTAGCGACATGGCCAGATACAGTCGGTCTGTGGTAGGGCTGTTGCATTAGACTAGAGCAGCATTGGGAGGCTATGTGACGACCGGGCACTGCGATACCACAGCCGACCCTACCAATCTGCTCAATGTCCTCCTTTTGACCACCACCCTTGGCAGCCATGGGTCGACCCTGACCTGGCAACCATGCCAAGGCCTCGTCGCCCACCTTAAACCACCGAAACAACGAGGCTAACGGTCTTTTAACAGTCACATGACCTGCCTGCGGAACATCTCGCACCGCCCGAGTTGTGAGACTCAGGGGCTCGGCACGACCAGTGGGGTATGAACCGAGCTGGTGCTGGAGTGCTGCACACTGCTGCTCAGGCAGGTGCTCTAGCACTTCCACAGCCACCAGACTCGTGTCCCCCGCCCACTGCTTCGCCGAGACATGACAATCCCTACTCTCCTCCACCTGTGCCCTACTGCCCCCCTCTCCTTCTCCACCTTGGCCGCGGCAGACCAACGCAGGGACAGTAGGCTGCTCAGGTGGTTGCCTCACAAACTCCTCCAACAGGTTCACATGACATGCTTCCCCGTCCTCGTGTTTAATCTCGACAGCACCATTACCACACTTCTGAACTTCCGGATCCTCCAACTGCAGTTTACAAATATCTGAGGGAACCAACTTGTCTAGATGCTTCCGAAGCAACCCAAGTCCTTCCCCAATATCAAACTGAGCAACCCTTTCTTCTCTCCGTGTGCAACGTTGCTGCCTCGGAGTCTCTTCCGGCCCTACCTCCTCACTAGCTGTGACAGGTCCTGGGGCCTCTCCAGACTCTAACATAGGTGCCAATACTGAATCACCCAGGAGAGCCGCCGAGTCAAAACTCTTAAAACCAACTCCAGCTTTAGCCTCCTCCTGTTGATCGTTCCTCTGCTGGTCTGAAGACGGAGGACTAGGCTGTGACACTTTAGCTGCCCGAGCTCAGGTGACAACACACGCCATGGGTTGTGTCTGGCACCGCTCGACCCACTCTTGTTCTCCCCCACTCACGTCGGCCGGCCTCTCGGCAACGACTAAGGGTAGAACCTCAGAAGCGGGCATTGCAAAGTCGTTGCCGAGAAGAAGGTCGACGCCCTCCACTGGCAGTTTCTCCACAATCCCGACATCCAATTCACGTGTCACACCATCCACCTCCAACTCCAACCGCACCAGCGGGTATGACCGAGTTGCATTAATACCCTGCACCACTACCACCCGAGCCGCATTTATAGGGTAGCCAGTCAAGTTATTCATCAGAGTCTGGGAAGCACCTGTATCACGCAAGACCTCTACTCCATGCTTGCGCCCCGCCCACATCACGCAACCCCGTCCTCTATGGTCGCAAAAAACATCCTGAGCAGGGTTCGAGCCTCCCAGGTGCTTCTGCATTGGCTGTGCCTCAGCCTCTGACGAACTGCCCCGGGCAAACTCAGAAGACTTCGGAGACACACCAATGTTGCAGGCCAAAGACACAGCTGCTGTAGGTGGTTTGCTAGGACAGACTCTTGCAAAGTGCCCCTTTTCATGACAAAGATAACACTCCAACTCCCCTCTGGGCTTCCCTTGGTACTGGGAAGGGCCCGGCCCCTTCTTAAATGGGACGGTGCTAGTCTTGTGGTCAGTCTTGGTATCATAGCTCTTGTACTTGTTTGCATAATGTATATCACTAACTCGGGGGGGTGGGGTGTCACGCCCCTTGTTACCTGCCTCACTACGCTGGGCAGACCCGCACCCACGAATTAATGATAGCCGGAGGTCAGCCATCTCAGCTGCCTCCTGTAGAGTTTTAGGGTTCTTTTCTTTAATAGTTAAAGTCATATCTGCACCAGTACACTTATAAAACTGCTCGAGCAGAAACAGCTCAGTCAACTGTTCGGCCGTCTCAGCTTTCTCAGAACGTGTCCAGTTAGCAAGTGCATCTTTTAAGTCCCGGGCATGTTCAAGAAAGGTCGCCTCCCTAGTCTTCGTAACACCCCGAAACTTCAATCGATATGTTTCTGGTTGCAACTCGTATGCCCGTAGGACAGCTCTCTTCAATACTGGGTAGTCAATGCAAGACTCTAAAGGCAGTGCATCATAAGCCTTCAGACCCTTACCCGTAAGTCTTGAGGAGACTAGAGCTGCCCACTTCTCTTCAGGCCAATTATGCTCCCTACACTTCTTCTCAAAACGATTAAAAAATTCTGTGACTTCAGTTTCACTAAATGCCGGCACCAACTTGACTAAGTGGGACAAGGACTGTTCTCTTACTTGGCCCTCACGGCCCATCCGAATCCCTGTCGACTCTGCACGAGTCTTATCTAAATCTATTTGAGCACAATATTTCTCTGAGTCGTACCTAAGCTCAGCCTCGTGCCTCCTAATCTCAGCCTCAATTTCCTTCTCCTGCTTCCTAGTCTCATTCTCCTGCTTCCTAGTCTCATTCTCCTGCCTCCTAGTCTCATTCTCCTGCCTCCTAGTCTCAGCCTCAATCTCCTTCTCATGCCTCCTAGACTCATTCTCCATCTCCTGCTTCCTAGCCTCATTCTCCATTTTAGCAAGCTCGAGTTTAAATATCATCTCAGGAGACAGGCCGGAAGAGGGAGCTGCCACTACTGAAGGAGGGGGGGCAAGAACTGGGGAACCACCATACGCACCGCCCGAGGGCACTCCAATCTTCCAATGCTCATCCCTCTGTGGGAGAGTGCTAACCTCCGGCAACTGAGTGGACGGCACTGTGGGAGTCGAGTGAGAGGGGATCTGGGGAGGAACCCCCCCAAACGCCCTCTCCTCCGAAACCCCATGTCGCCCACGCAACACCCAGGAAATCAGCTCCCCCTTGGACATCCCTCCTACATTGGATAGACCCAAAACCTTGGCTATCAGGTGCAAGCCATAAACATTCACCCCAGTCAGCCTCTCCTCCGTCACGTGGTACCGCTTACTCACAAAAAGTCTAGCATCCTCCTCACTAGTTACTAACGGCACCTCCTCACTTAGCATCTCTCGCTCCTCGTCAGTACTAGGGCCCGACATACTGAAGTTCACCAAAAAATTCTCGAGACAAAAGTGTTAAACTCCCTTATGCAAGCACTAATTACTAAATTAACTGGAGTCTCTTAAATGCTCTCCTAATTGCCTTACAAAAAAAAAATATTCTTCAATATGTACGCTAAAGTACCAACAAACAAATGTTGTACAACTCTGCAAAAAATTATACTGTTCACAAAATCCTAAGCAAGGTCGCCATTTGTTACGACCGGGCACTCGGGTACACTAGGGCTCTTACACAGGACTCGAGTATGGCTCGCTGCCACAACGGAAACACACGATCCCAACCCCAGAGTACTGCCAGCCGAACAAAAAACGCCACTACCCTCCAGAGTTCTATCTGCTATAACGGGGTATACAAGAACTCGGTACTAGCGTTTCACACAACAGACTAATAACAAGACGGGAGTTATCTAGTCTGGTCAACAATCAAACAAAGAAGAAAGTACTACAACACTAAAGAATAGTGTTGGCCGAAGCCGAAGTAATCCACCCTTGAACTAAGAACTTAAGAAGTCCTCCACCCTCTACTTCGGATCGGCACTATTACGTTACGTTAAACAATAGTCCTCGAGCATCAAGCAAGGAATCTTCTGATAAGTTAGATGCTTCTCGAATACTCGTAAGGAAGTAAGTATCGGATTTTGAACAGCAATTTAATGAATAACTCACTGGTAATTAAAGGCTTTAAATTGACATAAGAAGAATTATAAGAATAAGCAATAGGATATGGCAAACATTAAGAAGAAGTACTCCGACAATGCACTGGCAATAGCCTACTAAGATTGTGCTCGTGGGCCACTAATCTCTGAAGTAGCTAAGCGTGCCACACATGAAATCAATAGTGCTTAAACAATAATATACATAAGGAGAAGCTTCAATACTATGCTGTATCTGCTGGTCGAGCAAAGTCTAGCTGGGATATCTAAGGTTAAGAGACAATGGCTGAGCAAGCGGCTCGTAGCCTAGCGAGGTCCTTAAGACTGTGCGGCCAAATTACGGTAATTGACGGGATGCTCTCTTGAGAGATCCAGATCACTAGTATCTGGTTCTCTCCTGGCGATCCTCTCAAAGTCAAGCAAATGAGATAGCACAGTGTTGGGTGGCACAGGCAAAAGCCCTCACTCGCAACACAGTGCTAAACTCCCACGGTACACAATCAAAAAGACCCCCTAGGCTTCCCACGTCTCCGTTGCAATTGTGCTGGTTCAACCAACCTAGCACTCATAGGAAATCACAACTCGAGGAACCCTATCCCAGTCTAGCATTACCTAAACCAGCAGAAAACAGGAACATGAATAATGGTACACAGGGAAATGCATATACGAGTGCAACAAACATCAATCAATCCTATTCTAGTTAACCCTTCCAAAAATAGGCTATCTAACAGGCACTTATCTCGTGAGAACTCAAGCGATAATACTTTGGCTGACTAAATCTGCACCAAAGGGGTCATTGAGGTTATAAAGGGTCGAGAAGGGAAGAAGATAGGCTGTTCAGAGAGTAGAGAAAGTTCACATCAGTCGGAAGAATATGGATAGTTGCAAGGGATATGAGAAGTCGCTTTGCCTGATGAGTTCTGAAGAATTGTGGCGAGGACCTCTCTTTTTATACTCGGCCCTGTAGCGAGCATATCGCCAACACTAAGGACCGCCCACTGGCAATCATGACGTCATATACTCTCTCAATCTGGGATCGACAAAGAACTTCCCACGCGCTGAAAGGGAGGAAGGGAGGAAGGAGGAGGGAATTAGGCCTACCCACCTCGTGGCGCGCTCACTGGCTGTCGTTACATAACTCTCTCTCTCATCATTGTATATAAGTCCCACACACAATACTTATAACTAATGATATAAAATAGAACTCGTTGACTTAGAAGAAAACAAAATACATAATGATAATACTTATAGTACAACGGTTCACATAAACTGAGTTAGGAAACTCTACACAGACTACAGCCAAAGTTCCTGCCCTGACGATCCTAGCGAGAGTGGGGCCTGACTGGGCGTTCTGTACAGCATGCTCATACTCGACATGCGTCACATAGGCTAAACTAGACTGGATTTATGCTAATAAATATTAATTGGAGGGCGCAAATCTGTCGAGGAATAGCCTAGATGTGGAAATTTACAGCCAATTTGCTCTAGCCCTTTTTGAGATACAGAGGTTAGAGATCGTTGGATACAATAATATGTTGAGGGGGTCAATCATCCCCCATGACATATTGTCATCATCATATATATTGCCAGCAGGGGGCAAATAGCCTAGGCCTAGTCTAACTACAGTACAACAAAAATCGCCATCAAAATAGACGCGAATTTATATTAACTACGGCGATCGACCATTGCCTGCACCGGCCGTCCCCCGGTTATTGTTGAGGTCCTGAGGAACCGTATGACTTTGACGAGCTCTTCCCTCCGCAGTCTCCGCATCCCATGTATCGTGTTACGGTACCTCTTCCCCTCCACATCCTACATCTGGTCGTCCTACATATGCCTCCTAAGCCTCGCCTCATCCCGTCACTGAGCATGTGGATGGGCGTTCCTTTCTGGCTTCAAAGATGGATTCCTTCCGACAGCTCCTACTGGATTGTCTGGGGTTGGTTGATAAGGGCACCTCGCTTCAAGACATTGCTCTGGCCCTAGTACCGCGGTTTGTAGGTCTCTGGTTCGCCACCTGATGACCTGCTATTGGGTTGTTGCCTTTACAGTGTTACGGTTCTACGAATGACCTAGAGTGAAAGTGACACGGTGGTGAATTTTAACCTTAACTATAAACTAATTTAAATTGTGACATAGGATCTCCGCGACTACGGTAGGGCCGGAGCGGGCGAGTATTCGCCTGAGGTTGCCCTTAACCCCCAAGACAAGACAAGACAAAATTCTAGTGCTGGTTTTACTCAGATTTTGTGAGTTTTAATTTAGCCTAGCCTAGGCCTAAGAGTTCAGAAGATTTGCAAAATGCACCCCATACTAGCCTACCCATAACCTAATAGGCCTAGTGATTCTTTTTTGGCAGACCACCCACAAATTTTCATATAGCCTAGGCCTAGGCTAGCCTAAGTTCTGGAATGCATGTTGGAATAGCCTTCCTATAAACTGTAGGCTAGGCTACTTCCTTTTAATTTAAGTTTGATTCTTTGGAAAAATCTATTAGGCCTAGACCAGGGCAGGAAAGTAACATTTAAAATGACGTGTAAAAAGTCGCCCATAAACGGCGGGCCGCTATGTTATTGTAATTTGGGAGCTTATTTCGTCTGTTGATTGACTTTGTCCTTAATTGGGGATCCTATGAATTAGCACAGATGATGATGACTTACCGTACATCATAATACGTGACGGGCCGACGTGGGGGGGCAGAGCCACAGAGACCCCCTCAACATATTTTGTGTCCCACAGTAACTTTTAATGGGATGGATGTAGTTACCGGGTGTACGGTCGTCATGTTTACATAGGGCGATCACTGCGGTTAACTTCGCGTCTATTTTGATGGCGATTTTTTTCGGCATATTTAATTTTATTCACTTCCTTTTATATTTAGGCTATAATCTAGCTTTGGCACGACAATAACCCTAACCCAGTCTTTCTTAAAGATTCTTCTAATCTTCCAGTAGCCTATAGCCTAATTTAGGTCATTTTTAAAGGCACACAATTAAATGGTTGGTATTTTAAACGACACTACTGCAGCATTATGAGAAACAATTTATTAGAGATAATAGGCAACAATAGATTCGCCATATTTTTCTCCATAGGCTATAGTCCGCATGGAGGATTTTCGTTATCGACAAATTGAAAAAATTCCCACTTCACAGACAAAATAGACAAATGCACCAAAAATTGGGGTGTGGGGGCGGAAGCCCCCACCCATAATAGCCTACTATAATAGGTTAGGTAAGGTTGTTAGGTTAGGCTAGGCTAGGCTAATGCCCTTTCAAAGGGGTATAGGCCTAGTAAACACTAGGATAGCCTATACCTGGTCAAGGGTAAGTCCTACTGTAGTCAATTTAAATGCTACCTTAAATTGTAATATTAGACTAGGCATAGCCTATAGATAAAATAGCCTAGCCTACTTATTTATTGTAGCCTATAATATAGGCCTCGCTGGGTAGAATGTAGAGTTCGGGCGTACCACCACCATTGTTTACACTGCGCAGAGCGGCGACGGAAGCTTGCCATCATGTTCCCGTCCATTTTGAATGCCGTTGGATACGATAATATGCTGAGGGGGGCAAACACCCCCCATGAGATATTGTCATCATCATATAATTTGCCAGCAGGGGGCAAATAGGCCTAACCAAAGAAAATCGTCGTCAAAAACTCAAAATAAACGCGAACTTACAGTAACTGCGGCGATCGACCATGTAAACATGACGGCGGCGGCGGCGGTGGACGCTTGCGATCATGTTCATGTCTACTTTGACTGCCATTGGATACAATAATATGTTGAGGGGAGGGCTTTGCGGCAATTTTTTTGGTTGTTTTCCCCCTACTGGCAATATATATGATGATGACAACACGTCATGGGGGCAAAGCCCCCCCTCAACATATTATTGTATCCAACGGCATTCAAAATAGACGGGAACATTATCGCAAGTGTCCGACGCCGACGCCGTCATGTTTACATATGTCGATCACCGTAGTTAAAGGCTGGTTCACACATAGCCGAGTCGGTGCGCGAGTCCAACACGAGTCACACTCGTCGATTATCGCCGTCGCTGGAGGCTGAGTCGGCCGCGAGTAGCAATTGCTCCCGAGTCAAGGAGAGTGTAACACAAATTAACTCGAGTCAATACGAGTCAACACGTGTTCATGCAAGAGTCTGTACGAGTAACTGAGAGTCAAAACGAGTGTAACACGAACCCAACACGAGTGTCAAAAATTTGAAAAATAATGGCCACATTCCAGGGCACGTAAACAAAGAGTATGGACAAGTCTAACACAAGTCAACGCGATTGTTACACGGATCAACACGATTGTTATACGGATCGACACGAAAGACAAGGCGTTGACTCTCGTTGGATCTCTGTTGCACACGTGTTGACTCGTGTTACATCCGTGTAAACTCTCGTTGATTCGTCCTACATTTTTGAAATAACGGTATTTCAAATGACACTTGCTTTTTCGTGTTACACTCATGTTTTTTTCTCAGTGGATCGTGTTTACTCGTTTACTCGTGTTTTCACTCGTGTTTGAATCGTGTAAACTCTGGCATCATGGAGGCACCAAATTTTGGCACTCACATTCGTGCTTTCTACTCTTGTTGATACGTGTTGCATGTGTGTTACATACGTGTTGTTGCGTGTAGACACGTGTTGCTTCGTCAACGTCGAAATTATGACGAAAAGCGACGAATCACCAAAGAGTGTTACACGGGTTTACACGAGTCAACACGAGTTAACACGAATAACGAAATTATTCAGAGTCAAACACAAGTGAACACATATGTACACGAGTCTACACGTATTTAGGCCACACTCGTGGGTAGGCTAATCGCCACGGGACCCAAAAATGTCATGCATGCATGACATTTTTGGACCCCGTGGCGAGTACCCACGAGTGTGTCGAGTAAACAAAGAGTATACACGAGCGTAGCACGAGTCTATACGAGTGTTGAGGAGTATCGACGAGTCATTGCTGAATAGCAAAATTTCATCACTCGTGTTGGACTCGCACACCGACTCGGCTATGTGTGAACCAGCCTTTAGTTCGCGTCTATTTTGAAGGCGTTTTTATCCGTTATTTGCCTCCTGCTGGCAATACAGTATATATCATGATGACAATATGTCATGGGGGGGGGGGGTTGACCCCCCTCAACCTATTATTGTATCCAAAAGCAGTGAAATAGACGGGAACATGATGGCCAGCGTCCGCCGCCACTCCGCGTAGTGTAAACAAGGCTGGCGGTACACCCGAACTCTACATTCTACCCCACTAATTTTCCAACTAGCATAACTGATGATTATCAATGATCAATCCCAGTCAGAAACGTCCATGCTTCCCTCCCATAAGTCAATGTCGGGATTACCACACTGTCATGCAAGGACTTCTTTACTTCCATGCTGACCACCCTATTTCTTCTTACTGCTTTCAGAGTTCCTACAACGCTCTTCCCCTGTTACACTTTCTCCCACACTTCTTCATCCATAGGCCTACTCACATCTTTACTCAACACACTGCCCAAGTACTGTACTTAAATGAGCTGACATTCTTCATAGCCGTTCAACCTCACTTCACACTCTATGGTTGCACCCCTTTCAATGACCATAATATTGCTCTTCCTAGCATTTACCTCCAGATTCCGTTTTTCACACACTGTTCCAAACATATTTACCTGACCCTGCAACTCCCATTCACTATCGCTCATCAGAACTGTGTTGTCAGCAACAGTAGTACCGGTACTGTACTGTTGAGGCAACTTCCACTCGTTTCCTTCCCTAATCAGCGGTACACCAACATCCGCTGCTCTTCCTTGTATTTCTTTCATGACTCCATCCATATACTGTACCGGTATATATTGAACAACCATGGGGACATCACACACACCCTTGCTTTAACCCAACATTCAGATTAAAGAACTCACTCTGTTAATTATCCACACATACTGACACCTTTGCACCCTCATACATGCTCTTCATTGCTTTCAGCAACTTGCCATCTACTCCGTATATTCTCAGTATATTTTCAGGCATATTGTGATTATATCGTCATGGTGCCGCAACGAACCTGCACGAGTTGTTCCGGTAAATTTGGCCCTACCATGTTTGTTGATACTGATGTCCAAATTTGTAGATTTTGCCAGCTCCGAGAGAAGATTGCGGATGAATTGAATGTAGCTCACCGCAAGATCGATGCCCTGACTACGAAGCTTGAATCCCTTCAAGAATTTGCCACACTCAACGTAGGAGTGCCCTCGGCCCAAGAAACCACTACTATGTCAACCGCCATTCCAGTGCATACAGTACCGGTACCCACACCAGCAGCTACCTTAGATGTTGCAGATAATAATAATGACTCTACTCTCACTCCCCCCCAGGACAACTTTCAGTTAGTGAGAAACAATGTCCATCCCAGTACCAGTACCAGGAAGGTCATCCCGACAACATGCCAAAACCGCTTCAAAATTCTGGCTATTGACGAGGAAGAGGAAACGGAAGAAGTTCGGCTTGTGGGCGACTCCATGGTCCGTGGCCAACTAACCGAGTTCTGCGCCAGGGCACCCAGGACCAGAAAGCGATTCTGTATCCCAGGTGGCGGCGTGGACGACATTGTTGCGGCTCTGGAAGAGGTTTCCAGGCTCGCCCCCGCAAGCACTACGTACATCATCCACGTTGGATCTAACGATGTCCAACGGACGCGGTCAGAGGAACTACTTTGCAAGTACCGGCGGCTGATCAGGTCCTTCAAGGAAAAATCTAATAGAATCTTAATTTCAGGAATTGTTCCCCGGATTGATGTAGAAAACCGATTCTACAACATAGCTACCAGTACAAATCGCCGACTAGCCAAACTCTGCAGGGAGGAGAACATCGGCTTTGTCGACACGTGGGATAATTTTTACTATGATAAATCTTTGTTTTCAGGAGATGGTGTACATCTCAATGAAGTAGGAGCTGCACGTCTTGGTCGTCTGCTGAACGATGCAGTCAAGGATTTCCGTTCAAAAAACGGGGTCAACCAGACCCAAGACATGGTAGTGTAAGTCAAATACGAACTGAAAATTCAGACAACGCACAATCAGTAACATCCAACTCTAATACTTTTAAGGTGTTTTATGTAAATGCTCGTAGCATACGCAATAAATTTTCAGATCTAGAGGAAATCGTGTTTACAGAACATTATGATATAATCGGCATTACAGAATCTTGGTTAAATACGGAAGACAGAGACTTTTTAGCCGAATATACGCTTCCTGGTTATACAATGTTTGAGAAAAGTCGGATCAATAGAAATGGAGGAGGAGTTCTGTTTTTTATAAAGGAAAGTCTTAATCCCGTCTTAATGTCAAAACCTCAAATTGCGAATATAGACATATCTTACGTACTATTAAATAATAAACGAGGAACTAAAATAACACTAGCTTTATTATACAGACCCCCATCTCAATCAGTGCAAACTGACAGTGAAATTTATGAACAAATTGCAGAAATAACTAACATACAAGATACCGTAATTCTTGGCGATTTCAACTTACCCGTGACTAAATGGGGCGATATTCTTACTTCACACTCTGGACACGACCTCTATGCTAACTTGCAAGAGAGTTCACTTTTTCAATTTGTACAATCTCCGACCCGTGGTAATAATGTGCTTGACCTTGTACTCGCAACAAAAGAAGAATTAATAGAGAATTTGAATGTTGGTGATGAATTCAGTAACAGCGACCATCGTACGATAACTTTCACTTTAAAGTTTACTAGTAACAAATCAAATAGCAGCATTGAGAAAGTCCCTAATTTCAAGAAAGCAAATTTTCATAAACTTAAATCAAAACTTAAAGAAACTGACTGGAGCTTTCTGACTAACAATAACGACATAAATACATCTTGGGAGTGTTTCACAACCACTTACCTTAAGGCAGTGCAAGACTGCATACCATCGAAAATACGGCGTCCAGGCCAAAATGATAAGCCCAAATGGTGGAATAAAGATATTTCAGACTGTCTGCTTGCTAAAAAATTTGCTAATGATAGATTAAAATCCTCACAAAATGACGAAGAACGGGTGAAATTTGTAGAGCTACGACGCAAAGCCAAAAAGTTAATTAAGCAAAGTAAAAAGACCCTGGAGTTACATGTTGCGAATCAAAGTAAAACAAACCCGAAAGAATTCTATAGTTATATCAGAAAGAAAAAAGTAGTTACTTCAACTGTTGGACCGTTAGTCGATGAAAATGGAGAATACACCAAAGACGAAGTACAAATGAGTAATGCCCTCAATACCTTCTTTGCATCAGTTTTTACAACCGAAGACCTCAGTGATATCCCTACACCATCGCCGATTCAGATTGATAATTCAGATGTTCTAAGCAATATCACCGTTACAGAGAGAGAAGTATTGAATTGTTTAGATAAACTCAAGGTAAATAAAACGCCTGGACCTGATACAATCTCACCTAGAGTTCTAAAGGAAGCTAAGGATGAGCTCTCCAAACCACTGACATTGCTATTCAATGAATCCTTGCAGTCTGGGACTATGCCTGATCAGTGGAAGCTAGCCAACGTAACACCGATATTCAAAAAAGGCAGCAAATCCCTACCCAGTAACTATCGTCCAATTAGCTTAACCTCAATTGTATGTAAAATGCTAGAAACGGTCATAAGAGACAGACTCGTAAATCACTTAGAGGCAAATAACTTACTTAAAGATACTCAACACGGCTTTCGTAAAAAACGTTCCTGTTTAACAAACCTCTTAGACTTCTTCCACGATATCTTCAACCTCTACGATGAGAGTAAAGCTGTAGATATTATATACCTTGATTTTCAAAAGGCCTTTGACAAAGTTCCCCACAAACGATTACTGCTAAAACTAAAAGCGCATGGAATACAAGACGGTGTGTTGAAATGGATAGAAAATTGGCTCAGCGACAGAAAGCAAAGAGTAGTCATAAACGGTAAGGCATCTAAATGGACCAATGTAAGTAGTGGGGTACCCCAGGGATCGGTACTAGGACCAATTCTCTTTCTAATTTACATCAACGACATAGATGAGGGTCTCACCTGTACAGTCTCGAAATTTGCTGACGATACAAAAATTGCAAATAGCGTACTCTCAAAAGAACAAGTTGACGATATGCAACACAATCTAGATAAATTGTCTTGTTGGGCTCAAATTTGGCAAATGAGTTTCAATGCGGATAAATGTAAAGTACTACATATCGGATACCTAAATGAGAAAGCAAACTATTCGATGAATGGCACTCAGCTTAAGAATGTAAACAAAGAAACCGATCTGGGAGTAACAATATCGAGTAACCTAAAACCGAGTCAACAATGTTCAGAAGTTGTTAAGAAGGCAAACAAAATAATTGGCTTTATAGGCAGGTCATTTGAGCATAAATCCAAAGATGTTATCCTAACCCTTTACAATTCCTTAGTCCGCCCTCTTCTGGAATACTGCGTTCAATCCTGGTGCCCTTATTACCAAAAAGATATAAACAAGCTAGAACGAGTTCAACGTAGAGTTACCAAAATGATACCTAGCCTAAAGAACAAACCATACGAAGAGCGTCTTAGAGAATTAAATCTATTTCCTTTAACCCAGCGCAGATTAAGAGGCGACTTAATTCAAGTGTTCAAAATCATCAAAGGCATCGACAATATGAACTGTAGTAAGTACTTCACTATCGACCAATCTAATTACACGCGGGGAAACGGTTGCAAAATTATTGGTAAATCTTTTAACTCACACGAATCTAAGAATTTCTTCTTCAATCGAGTTGTCAACTTGTGGAATGGGCTTCCCCGAGACGTTATAGACTGCAGCACCGTTGATTCATTTAAACTCCGCTTAGACAAATATCTCGCATCAAACCCGCGACTGACTGCGTTTGTAAATGAATAACTTTATTGTATACCCCCCTCAGTTACTAACCCATCTGTCCCCTACTAACTTCCTAATCCTGCCACGGACATTAGTTCTAGGGCAGTAGTTCCCTTTCCAATGTTCCCTTACCCACTCTAAACCACTGTTTGGACACTTGATCCTCAGTGTTTTGGAGGACAAGCAGCCTAGAAGGGTCACTAGATCTGTTGTTGCTTGATTTCCTTTCTACTCCTTTCTACCGGTACTTTCCACATACCTTCTCTATCAATTCTGTCATAGGCCTTCTCCAACTCCATAAATGTCGCTTCTCCAGATATTTCTCCACAACACATTTCCGGGCAAAAATCTGAGCTACACATCCTCTTCCCTTCCTAAGATGACTACAGTATGCTAACCGTTTCCCCAGCAATACTGACTGAAAATGCCCAAATATATTGCATGTCCTCTTCAGATTTATCTAAAATATGTAAAATTACACCAAATACCAGTAGCACTGAAATCAATAAAACTCACTAACAGGATAAATAAATGGAAGAAATACTCCAAAAGATTAATATGTTAACCCTTTACCCAGCAATACTGACTGAAAATGCCTAAATAGATTGCATGTGCTCTTCAGATTTATACATGCATATGTACAGTACATAACATTTTTAGACTGATTGCTCCACACAGATGTGCAGTTTCAGTCTCTTTTCTTAATGGCGGCATTCCAGGCAACCCTGTTAAGGGATGCTTTACTTGTCAAGTTTTTGGATTTGAGATCGGCACGTATAGTCCGATCCCAGGTCTTACTCGGTCCACCCCTTGGTGCAGCTCCCTCCACAATCGCAGACCTGCATCTTTTCACCCAATTTTGTTCATCCATTCTCTCCACATGTCGATACCATCCCAGTTTACTTGTACGCATCTCCTCGCTAATACTCTTTATACCTAAACGTCTCTTCAGCTCATCATTTGTTATTCTGTTGACATCCTTTATCTGAAATATGTAAAATTACACCAATTACCAACTACATTACCAAAAAATTTAATAAAGTACACTAACAGGATAAAGAAAATGTAAGAAATAGCCCTAAAGATGAATTTATCTATCTATCTATTGACGGACGCCTTGATCCCCGAAGGATTGGCCACGAACGAAACACCCCTATGCACCTCTGTCCCCAGTCAGTCGACGCCCCTCCTCCCATCCAGCACCGCTTTCACGCATATACTTCTTAACTCCATCCTTCCACCTCTCTCTCAGTTTATTTCTCCCTCTGTCCATCCACCTCACTCGTACACGCTCTTAGTCATTCTCTCGCTTCCCATACGTTCCACATGGCCGAACCATCTCAAGGTATTCTTTTTCGCACTTTCCAGTCCATTCACACCACACCTCTCTCGTACGTCCTCATTCGTCTGTCTATCCCTCCATGTAACTCTGCACACACTTCTCAAGTAACTCATTTCCATCCCTTTCACTCTTGGTTTGAATCTCTCCAACAACGTCCATGCTTCGCTTCCGTAAGTCAGTGTTGGGATTACCACACTGTCATGGAATGACTTCTTCAGTTCCATGCTGACCACCCTATTTTATGTTACTGCTTTCAGCATTCCTACAACCCTCTTCCCCTGTTGCACCCTCTCCCACACTTCTTCATCCATACTCCCATCTTTACTCTGTACACTGCCAAGTGTTACGGCTGGATCGGCAATACATATTCGGGATTCTTGATCGTAGGACAGAAATGGCTTATGTGACAACGACACGCTCGATTCCAGTCCCAAATACTATATGCTCCAGACAACAAAAGCACCAACGCCCTACAGAGTTATCGTCTATGGTAACGAGGTACCTTAACTCGGCGAAAGTGTACAACAGGGGTAGGCTATGAGGCTAAACTCCCTCAGACATTTATAGGTTACGTTATTACTAAAGAAATGCAATACTCAAGAAACTACGTTAATATTAAGCCTCTAATAATGTAGAATAGAAGCAGGCTAAAGGTATGACAGTGAAATGCTAAATGACAAATGTACACGCCTACTTGAAAGCGCGTGCACTAGAATAACTGTCCCCTACTAACATGCACTAGCATGTAGCATACAAGATGTTCATGATCCAGTAGATACCTAATAATACACATGGAAGGAACATAAATAGTAGTCACTTATTATAAGAATGAATCTATACTTGGAATAACTAAAAGGTTGCAGGCAACAGTACTGCGCCGGTAGCCTACTACCGCATAGGCTACTTCGCTTCTCTCACTCTGTCTCCCCTCTGAGTCCGTATGCGCCCTACGCAACAGAACTCCGGACACAGCAGCAAAACGACAGTGCAGTTAATTGATACATGAAAGTATTAATAGTGTTGTCTTGTGTGTGAGTAATGTGTATTGTAAAGTGTTACATACAAAAACTTAAAGAGAGCTGCAATGCATAGTAAAATAAAGATATAACCCACTCATCATCCCCATGTGTTCTAGCTAGCAGGCCAAGTCACAGGAACAACGAGTCCCAGCACCGAAAGCGAGAACCCAGGAAAAGACTGCAGAGAACACAAGGACAGATAAATTACGTTACTCTACTATACCGGCACTACGAGCGAGCTGTAGTCTCTGGTACTACACTCGCTCCTGGCTCGGTAGGCAAATCAAGGCTAAGTCCTCGCCCCTCTACAGACAACTCCTGGGCATGGTCGGGCTCTTACACATGGCACTAGTCTAGTCACAAATTGGATGATGAGCTGGGCATATAACTCGTGAACATGTAGAACGTTCACCAACTATCCTCATCAAGAAGATCGCTGTTCACATTAACCCCTTAAATCTAATACATGTAAATATATGCTTGTCCTAAGAGTAATATGAGAGGTGAGTGCTGAAACTCCTTTAGGACCTCAAGGGAAGGTTATGCATTTAAATAGAGAGAAGAATGAAATGAGAGTAATGTCGTCAGAGAGAAAGAGTGCAACCGTGAGAAGTTGGGAGAGAGGGCAAGGGATGTTAGAATCTCAAAGGTTCTAGGCAACCTGATCATGGAACACACAGCGAGCCTCCAGGCAATGTGCAGTACGACAACATGGGCAGCCCAGGCAGCATAGGCAGGCGGCAATGGATTACCAACCCTGTCGCGCCTAGCTATAAGCGCAAGGCTGCCAACCAGTCCATACGTCTGGCAACCACCCCCCCGGCAGCGTGGCGCATTGCTACCCTCTCGCTCTGAAGCCTAACTCACTCTCTCTCTCTGAACTCCCATTGTCTTATCTATCAACTTCTCTATTGATACTACATATTAAATGGAAGGTCTCGACATGGCTTAAAACAAAACCCACCACTGGTTAGCACATGACGAGACCTTTGCAGAGATACAAAGAACATAGTTATACGTTGTCACACTCAATATAGGCAGCCAGCACGGTACAGTGGTACGGGCGGTACAGTGGAGTACCAAGGAGTACAATCAGGTTGCGTTGCCACGCACTGGGTGCGTCACAGCCCCCCCAAGATTTTAGATAATCGACCTTAGAAGCATTATCAAAATCTGACAGGCAACCAACCGACCTGCTACCCTTAGCTGCCACTAATTGCAAAAGGTGCACAACAACTGAAGTGTGAATTATACATAAAACACAATATCGCATGCATCATGCTACAACAATAAAGACTTACAAAACTAAAAAAAAAATTTCTCGTTTATTTTATTGTATTATAATCTTTTTGGACGGCGTTATGATAGCCTAATTTTACTCCTGCTCAACCCACACACCGTGCACGACTATCCTGGATCATCAACCCTTGATAGACAATCTGCTATCACGTTCTCACTCCCGGCAATATGCTGAATGTTGAGATTATACTCTTGGAGCATTAGGGACCACCTGGTCAACCGCATATTCCGATTGTGAAACTGATTTAGGAATTTCAAGGGATGATGGTCCGTATAAATCGTCACTACCGGGCCGTAGGCTGGAACATAAACTTCGAAATGTTTGAGCGACAAAACGATAGCAAGAAGCTCCTTCTCTATAGTCGAGTAATTCCTTTGTGCCGAATTAAACTTGCGAGAAAAGAAGCTCACTGGGTGTTCCAAGCCCTCGGAATCAGTCTGCAGTAACACTGCCCCGGCACCCACACCGCTGGCATCAGTCGCCAGCTGAAAACTCCTGGAGAAGTCTGGGGCTCTCAAAATCGGATGTGTACACAGCAGGTGCTTGACTAGGTCGAAAGCCCTCTGACACTCCGCAGCCCAACAGAACTTCACTGACTTCGACAGTAGATCAGTTAACGGTGCTAAGACAGTAGAGTATCCCCGGATGAAGCGCCTATAATAGCCTATCATACCTAGGAACCGCATGACCTGGCGCTTAGTGGTGGGCCTGGGAAACATATTGATAGCCTGTATCTTGCTCAGGGGGGGGCACACCCGGCCTAACCCGACCACGAAGCCAAGATACTGCACAGTAGCCTTTACAAACTCGCACTTCCTCAGGTTCACCACCAGCCCAGCATCGTGCAACTTCCCAAACAGGGTCTCTAAGTGCCTTAGGTGATTTTCAAAATCGTCATCATACACTATCACGTCATCAAGGTAGACCGTGCAGTTAGGGATTTCGTCACAAATATCGTTCATCAGGTTCTGAAACGTGGCAGGTGCGTTCTTAAGCCCATAAGGCATTACGTTACATTGGTAGGTCTTGCCATCTACCACAAAACCACAAACTTGCTTAGCTCGGTCCGACAGGGGTACTTGCCAGTAGCCTTTTACAAGATCAATTTTAGTAAGGTACTTTGCATTCCCTATCTTGTCCACGCTGTCGTCAACTCGAGGCAAAGGGTAAGGGTTGGTAGTGGTCAAGCCATTTAGCCTACGAAAATCTATGCAGAACCGCACCTTGCCGTCAGGTTTTGGCTGCAACGTGACGGGTGATGTCCACTTCACATAACCTTCAGTGATCATCCCTCTCTCAACCATGTACTTTAACTCCTCCCGTAAAGCTGGCAACTTTACCGGGGGCACACGGTAGGGCACTGACTTGAAGGGCACATTATCACCGACGTCCACGTCGTGCGTTACCTGAGTAGTGAGACCTGGGTGTTCGGCGAAAACAGAGGGGTATGACCTGAACAGGCCTAGGACAGCAGCACCCTGGTGCTCAGGCAGGTGACTTACAGCTTGCCTAGCCTCTTGTTCAGTATTCCCCGCCCACTGTTCCGCGGAAATGACACAGTCCCAGCTATCCTCCTCAGCAGCATGACTGTCCCCACCTCCTTCTCCACCCTGGCCGCTGCAGGCCAGCACAGGGACAGTGAGAGGCTCTAAGGGGCGTCTCACATACTCTTTCATGAGGTTAACATGACATAACTGATGTTTTTTTCTACGGTCAGGTGTTGCAACGAGATAATCAAGGTCGGACAGTTTCTTAGCCACCACATACGGCCCAATAAACTTGGCAGAAAGGGGGTGTCCAGGCAAAGGTAAAAGCAACATTACCTCCTGACCCACCGAAAACTCCCGAAGCTTCACCTTGGCGTCATACTGGTGCTTCATGACCGCCTGTGCATTAACCAAGTTATTACCTGCCGCTGCCATGCAACCTATAAGTCTCTCCCGGCTCTCAAGGATATATTTAAGTACAGACCCCGGCTTCTCTTCGCCCTCCCAGATCTCTTTCACCATACTTAAAGGTCCTCTCACATTATGGCCAAAGACTAGTTGATTTGGACTGAACCCCAGGCTCTCTCCTGGGACTTCACGTGCAGCGAACAGAACATACGGCAGACCCAAATCCCAATCAGTGTCATGTTCTGCACAGTAACAGCGTAGCATACTCTTCAGGGTCGAGTGCCACCGCTCCAAGACTCCCTGACTCTCGGGATGGTAGGCTGACGACACTACAGAACATATACCGTGCAACTGAAGGGTTTGCTTGAACAATTTGGATGTAAAATTGCTCCCCTGGTCTGACTGCACCTCACGTGGAAATCCATAACGGGAACAGAACAATAATAAGTTTTTAACAACTGCCTTTGCCGAGCCGTTTCTCATGGGGTATGCGTCCGGGTATCTCGTAGCCACATCCATGATTGTCAACAGGAATTTATTGCCACTACTAGTAGGCGGGAAAGGGCCAACCAAATCTACTACAACTTTGCTGAACGGAGGCCCGGTGACAGGTATGGGAAACAAAGGTGCCTTCGGGATGGTCTGGTTAGGCTTCCCCGTTGTCTGGCAGGTCGCACACCCAGCCACCCATGCACAGACATCAGCCTTGACCCCAGGCCACCAGAAAAACCTGCCCAATGCCGCCAATGTTTTTGTTACCCCCAAATGACCCGCCACCGGCACATCATGCGCCAGACACAATAAGGACTCTCTATACTTATTTGGAACAACCACCTGGTCTACTACCCTCGCACCGCCCTCCCACTTCGATTTGGGGTCTAGAAATCTGCGGTACAATATCCTGTTGAGCCTAAAGAAATCTCCCGGCTTCGCATCCCCATCTTCCTCCAACTCTATGGCACCATTGCTATAACGAGCTAGGCTAGCGTCTTGCAGCTGCTGCTCACTAATGTCCCTGGGCGTCAATGCATCAAGATGGTTTTGTAATAAGACATTACCCCGGCTAGTAGGCTCTACTGCCTTAGTGGCTCTCGCTACAGCTCTTGCCTCACGCGAAGTCTTACCCAACTCTGCCTTGTTACACACCATATCTGGGCCAGAGTCAACTCCCGTGTTTATTATAGGTCCAAGTACCGAATCACCGAGAAGTGCAGCAGAATCAATGTCCCTTTTCCTGCCCTTAGCAACCTTCTCCTGATCCTTCCTCCACTGTCCCCGAGGTTGAGTGCTAGGCTGTGCAGGAGCCGCAGAGCGAGATCGGGTTACCACACAGGCCATCTCATCCTGTTGGCACCTCCCAACCCATTCCCGATTCTCACCATCCACGTCGGCCGCCCTCTCGGCAACGACTAAGGGTGGAGTCCCGGAAGTGGGCACCGCAAAGTCGTTGCCGAGAAGAAGGTCGACGCCCTCAACTGGCAAACACTCAACGATCCCTACATCCAGCTCCCTGCACACCTCTCCCACTCTCAACTCCAACCTCACAAGTGGGTATGACCTCGTAGCATTTATACCCTGCACCACAACAACTCTGGCCGCATTTATCGGTTTCCCTGTGAAGTTCCTCAACAAAGTTTGCGAAGCCCCCGTATCCCTCAGCAAGTCAACCCTCCGTAGTTCACTCCCCCAGCTCACAAACCCGTGCCCCCGATGGCCACAGAAAGTGTCCCGGACAGGTGTCGAGCCTTCCGTACGCTTCTTTACCGCGTGTGCCTCAGCTGCTGACAACCTACCCCGGGCAGTTGCTGCAGCCTTCAGAGACACACCGATACTGTGAACCAATGACACCGGCTTAGCGGGAGTGTTACTAGGGCACTCACGTGAATAATGGCCTAGCTTCTGACATTTGTAACATTTCACATCCCCAATGGGCTTCTTCCCTTGTGCGGGCGAAGAAGGGGCCTGACCTTTAGTAAACGGGAGAGGCTTGTGTTTGTAGGTGTTATTAGGTGCAATGCATTTAGTGTGGTTATGTGTGTCATAGGATTTGTTATTATCAAAAACTCTGGTGGGTGGGGTATAGCGCCCCTTCTGCCCTGACTCAGCCCTCTGAGCGGCACCGCAACCACGAATCAATGATAATCTGAGGTCTGCCATCTTGGCAGCCTCCTCTACTGTCTTGGGACATTTTTCCTTAATGTTCAGCGTTAGATCGGTTCCAGTACATTGGTAAAACTGTTCCAGATAGAAAAGTTGCTTAATTTCCTCAGCCGACTCTGCGTGCTCGGACCGAAACCAGTTATTACATGCATCTGTTAAGTCCCGTGCGTGCTCCATAAAACTGACATCGCTCTTCTTATTCACGCCACGGAACTTCAATCTATAAGTTTCGGGTTGCAGTTCGTAGGCCCGGAGCACAGCCTCCTTCACCAGTCCATACACTACACTCTCGTCCAGTGACAGTGCATCGTAGGCTTTCAACCCCTTACCCACTAGACGTGATGAAACTAATGCTGCCCATTTAACCTCCGGCCAGTCATACTCACGACACTTCTTTTCGAAACGAGCAAAAAACTCAGTCACTGCTGTCTCATCAAATGCGGGTACTAACTTAATTAAATGCGAAAGTGAGTCTGTAACCCGGTGCCCACCACCGAGATGACGCCCCGTGGTCTCTACTCTAGACTTCTCGACATCCATTTCAGCCTGGTACCTGGTTGCATCCTGATTGGCTTGGATTCTAGCAACCTCTATGCGTTCTATACTAGCCTGTTGTATCTGAGTCTCCTGCAGCTTAAACTTAGCTAGTTCTAGCTGAAATAACATCTCAGGAGACAGGCCTGGGGGGGGAGAGCACAAAATGGGGGATCCACACCGAGACGTGTTTACGGGTAAGCCAGCTTGCCCTTGAGAACCCTCCTGCTGCATCGTGCTAAGACTCGCTGGCTGAGGGCCCAGCTCAGGGGTAGAGTGGAATGGAGGCTTGGAGGGAACCCCCCAAGACCCCACTCCACCCACCGCCCCATCGCCATCACCCAACAAACATGCCACCAAATTCTTCTTGGGCCAACTGTCAGGACAGTCCCGCCCCAAAACCGTGGCTAAACAGCGAAGACCGTAACAATCAATAGCCTGCAGGCGCTGTTCGGTCAAAGGTGTCTGCAAAAATGCCCGGGCATCCCTCTCTCCACTTATAACACTCCCCTCCCTGAACATCTGTTGTACTTGCTGGTTACTAGGCTGTACCGTGTTATCCTCCCCCGTAAATGATGAGTCATTAGACATAGTGCTGGTTATACAATTGCTGTTCATAAAAAAAAAAAAAGTGCTTATTACTAATTGCAGTCTCGACTCACAAAATGTTAAAGATGCTTGAATGACTCTACTCTAGACACCCCTAACGAAACAATCTGCAAGTCCACCAATACAATAATGACACAATAAAAAATTCCTCCAATATGCAAGAAAATTCTAGCCAGCTCTACTAGGTAGCATAGAATAGTTCTCCAAAAAACATGTGATAGGATACTACTGAATCTTGTGCAAGGTCGCCATTTTGTTACGGCTGGATCGGCAATACATATTCGGGATTCTTGATCGTAGGACAGAAATGGCTTATGTGACAACGACACGCTCGATTCCAGTCCCAAATACTATATGCTCCAGACAACAAAAGCACCAACGCCCTACAGAGTTATTGTCTATGGTAACGAGGTACCTTAACTCGGCGAAAGTGTACAACAGGGGTAGGCTATGAGGCTAAACTCCCTCAGACATTTATAGGTTACGTTATTACTAAAGAAATGCAATACTCAAGAAACTACGTTAATATTAAGCCTCTAATAATGTAGAATAGAAGCAGGCTAAAGATATGACAGTGAAATGCTAAATGACAAATGTACACGCCTACTTGAAAGCGCGTGCACTAGAATAACTGTCCCCTACTAACATGCACTAGCATGTAGCATACAAGATGTTCATGATCCAGTAGATACCTAATAATACACATGGAAGGAACATAAATAGTAGTCACTTATTGTAATAATGAATCTATACTTGGAATAACTAAAAGGTTGCAGGCAACAGTACTGCGCCGGTAGCCTACTACCGCATAGGCTACTTCGCTTCTCTCACTCTGTCTCCCCTCTGAGTCTGTATGCGCCCTACGCAACAGAACTCCGGACACAGCAGCAAAACGACAGTGCAGTTAATTGATACATGAAAGTATTAATAGTGTTGTCTTGTGTGTGAGTAATGTGTACTGTAAAGTGTTACATACATAAACTTAAAGAGAGCTGCAATGCATAGTAAAATAAAGATATAACCCACTCATCATCCCCATGTGTTCTAGCTAGCAGGCCAAGTCACAGAAACAACGAGTCCCAGCACCGAAAGCGAGAACCCAGGAAAAGACTGCAGAGAACACAAGGACAGATAAATTACGTTACTCTACTATACCGGCACTACGAGCGAGCTGTAGTCTCTGGTACTACACTCGCTCCTGGCTCGGTAGGCAAATCAAGGCTAAGTCCTCACCCCTCTACAGACAACTCCTGGGCATGGTCGGGCTCTTACACATGGCACTAGTCTAGTCACAAATTGGATGATGAGCTGGGCATATAACTTGTGAACATGTAGAACGTTCACCAACTATCCTCATCAAGAAGATCGCTGTTCACATTAACCCCTTAAATCTAATACATGTAAATATATGCTTGTCCTAAGAGTAATACGAGAGGTGAGTGCTGAAACTCCTTTAGGACCTCAAGGGAAGGGTATGCATTTAAATAGAGAGAAGAATGAAATGAGAGTAATGTCGTCAGAGAGAAAGAGTGCAACCGTGAGAAATTGGGAGAGAGGGCAAGGGATGTTAGAATCTCAAAGGTTCTAGGCAACCTGGTCATAGAGCACACAGCGAGCCTCCAGGCAATGTGCTGTACGACAACATGGGCAGCCCAGGCAGCATAGGCAGGCGGCAATGTACTACCAACCCTGTCGCACCTAGCTATAAGCGCAGGGCTGCCAACCGGTCCATACGTCTGGCAACCACCCCCCCGGCAGCGTGGCGCACCGCTACCCTCTCGCTCTGAAGTCTAACTCACTCTCTCTCTCTGAATTCCTATCATCTCATCTATCAACTTCTCTATTGATACTACATATTAAATGGAAGGTCTCGACATGGCTTAAAACAAAACCCACCACTGGTTAGCAAATGACGAGACCTTTGCAGAGATACAAAGAACATAGTTATACGTTGTCACACTCAATATAAGCAGCCAGCATGGTACACGGTCCGTGACGGTACAGTGGAGTACCAAGGAGTACAATCAGGTTACGTTGCTACGCACTGGGTGCGTCACATGAGGTAAGACACCCAACCACCCACCACCCGTACCCCCTTCACCTTTGTCAACCCGTTATAAAGGTTCCATAGTGAGGTAAGACACCACCCACCACTAACCACCACCCGTTCCCCCTCCACCCTTGTCAACCCGTTATAAAGATTCCATAGTGAGGTAAGACACCTCCCACCACTAACCACCACCCATACCCCCTCCACCCTAGTCAAACCATTATAAAGGTTTCATAGTGAGGTAAGACACCACCCACTACTAACCACCACCCATTTCCCCTCCACCCTTGTCAACCCGTTATAAAGGTTCCATAGTGAGGTAAGACACCACCCACCACTAACCACCACCCACCACTAACCACCACACGTACCCCCTCCACCCTTGTCAACCCGTTATAAAGGTTCCATAGTGAGGTAAGACACATCCCACCACTAACCACCACCCGTACCCCCTCCACCCTTGTCAACCCATTATAATGGTTCCATAGTGAGGTAAGACACCATCCACCACTAACCACCACCCGTTCCTCCTCCACCCTTATCAACCCCTTATAAAGGTTCCATAGTGAGGTAAGACACCACCCACCACTAACCACCACCCGTTCCCCCTCCACCCTTGTCAACCCGTTATAAAGGTTCCATAGTGAGGTAAGACACCTCCCACCACTAACCTCCACCCGTACCCCCTCCACCCTTGTCAACCCATTATAAAGGTTTCATAGTGAGGTAAGACACCACCCACTACTAACCACCACCCGTTCCCCCTCCACCCTAATCAACCCATTATAAAGGTTCCATAGTGAGGTAAGACACCACCCACCACTAACCACCACCCGTACCCCCTCCAATCTTGTCAACCCATTATAAAGGTTCCATAGTGAGGTAAGACACCCACCCCCCCACCACCCGTACCCCCTCCTCCCTTGTCAATCAGTTATAAAGTTTCCATAGTGAGGTAAGACACCACCCACCACTAACCACCACCTGTACCACCTCCATCCTTGTCAACCCATTATGAAGGTTCCATAGTGAGGTAAGACACCACCCAACACTAACCAGCACCTGTACCCCCTCCACCCTTGTCAACCCATTATAAAGGTTCCACAGTGAGGTAAGACACCACCCACCACTAACCACCACCCATACCCCCTCCACTCTTGTCAACCCATTATAAAGGTTCCATAGTGAGATAAGACACCACCCACCACTAGTACCCCCTGCACCCTTGTCAACCCATTAAAAAGGTTCCATAGTGAGGTAAGACACCACCCACCACTTACCACTACCCGTACCCACTCCACCCTTGTCAACCCATTATAAAGGTTCCATAGTGAGGTAAGACACCACCCACCACTAACCATCACCCATACCCCCTCCACCCTTGTCAATCCATTATAAAGGTTCCATAGTGAGGTAAGATACCACCCACTACTAACCACCACCCGTACCGCCTCCTGTATTGTCAACCCGTTATAAAGGTTCCATAGTGAGATAAGACACCAAAAAACGCTAACCACCACCCGTACCCCCTCCACCCTTGTCAACCCATTATAAAGGTTCCATAGTGAGGTAAGACACCACTCACCACAAACCACCACCCGTACCCCCTCCACCCTTGTCAACTCGTTGTAAAGGTTCCATAGTGAGGTAAGACACCACCCACCACAAACCACCAGCCGTACACCCTCCACCCTTGTCAACCCATTATAAAGCTTCCATAGTGAGGTAAGACACCAACCACCACTAACCACCACCCGTACTCCCTCCATCCTTGTCAACCCATTATAAAGGTTCCATAGTGAGGTAAGACACCACCCACCACTAACCACCACCCATACCCCCTCCACCCTTGTCAACCCGTTATAAAGTTTCCATAGTGAGGTAAGACACCACCCACCACTAACCACCACCCATACCCGCTCCACCCTTGTCAACCCGTTATAAAGGTTCCATAGTGAGGTAAAACACCACCCACCAATAACCACCACCCATACCCCCTCCACCTTTGTCAACCCGTTATAAAGTTTCCATAGTGAGGTAAGACACCACCCACCACTAACCACCACCCATACCCGCTCCACCCTTGTCAACCCGTTATAAAGGTTCCATAGTGAGGTAAGGCACCACCCACCACTTGTACCCCCTCCATCCTTGTCAAGCCTTTATAAAGGTTCCATAGTGAGGTAAGACACCACCCACCACTAACCACCACCCGATCCCCCTCCTCCCTTGTCAACCCCTTATAAAGTTTCCATAGTGAGGTAAGACACCACCCACCAAAAACCACCACCCGTACCATTCCACCCTTGTCAACCCGTTATAAAGGTTCCATCGTGAGGTAAGACACCACCCACCACTAATCACCACCCGTACCCCCTCCACCCTTGTCAACCCATTATAAAGTTTCCATAGTGAGGTAAGACACCACCCACCAAAAACCACCACCCGTACCATTCCACCCTTGTCAACCCGTTATAAAGTTTCCATAGTGAGGTAAGAAACCACCCACCATTAACCACCACCCAACCCCCTCCACCCTTATCAACCCTTTATAATGGTTCCATAGTGAGGTAAGACACCACCCACCACTAACCACCACCCGTACCCCCTCCAATCTTGTTTACCCATTATAAAGGTTCCATAGTGAGGTAAGACACCAACCCACCCACCACCCATATCCCCTCCTCCCTTGTCAATCAGTTATAAAGGTTCCATAGTGAGGCGAGACACCACCCACCACCACCCGTACCCCCTTCATCCTTGTCAACCCCTTATAAAGGTTCCATAGTAAGGTAAGACACCACCCACGACTAACCACCACCCGTACCCCCTCCACCCTTGTCAACCCATTATAAAGGTTCCATAGTGAGGTAAGACACCACCCATCACTAACCACCACCCGTACCCCCTCCACCCTTGTCAACCCGTTATAAAGGTTCCATAGTGAGGTAAGACACCACCCACCACTAACCACCACCCATACTCCCTCCACCCTTGTCAACCCATTATAAAGGTTCCATAGTGAGGAAAGACACCACCCACCACTTACCACTACCCGTACCCACTCCACCCTTGTCAACCCATTATAAAGGGTCCATGGTGAGGTAAGACACCACCCAGCACTAACCATCACCCATAACCCCTCCACCCTTGTCAATCCATTATAAACGTTCCATAATGAGGTAAGAGACCCAACCACCCACCACCCGTACCCCCTTCACCTTTGTCAACCCGTTATAAAGGTTCCATAGTGAGGTAAGACACCACCCACCACTAACCACCACCCGTTCCCCCTCCACCCTTGTCAACCCGTTATAAAGATTCCATAGTGAGGTAAGACACCTCCCACCACTAACCACCACCCATACCCCCTCCACCCTAGTCAAACCATTATAAAGGTTTCATAGTGAGGTAAGACACCACCCACTACTAACCACCACCCATTTCCCCTCCACCCTTGTCAACCCGTTATAAAGGTTCCATAGTGAGGTAAGACACCACCCACCACTAACCACCACCCACCACTAACCACCACCCACCACTAACCACCACACGTACCCCCTCCACCCTTGTCAACCCGTTATAAAGGTTCCATAGTGAGGTAAGACACATCCCACCACTAACCACCACCCGTACACCCTCCACCCTTGTCAACCCATTATAATGGTTCCATAGTGAGGTAAGACACCATCCACCACTAACCACCACCCGTTCCTCCTCCACCCTTATCAACCCCTTATAAAGGTTCCATAGTGAGGTAAGACACCACCCACCACTAACCACCACCCGTTCCCCCTCCACCCTTGTCAACCCGTTATAAAGGTTCCATAGTGAGGTAAGACACCTCCCACCACTAACCACCACCCGTACCCCCTCCACCCTTGTCAACCCATTATAAAGGTTTCATAGTGAGGTAAGACACCACCCACTACTAACCACCACCCGTTCCCCCTCCACCCTAATCAACCCATTATAAAGGTTCCATAGTGAGGTAAGACACCACCCACCACTAACCACCACCCGTACCCCCTCCAATCTTGTCAACCCATTATAAAGGTTCCATAGTGAGGTAAGACACCCACCCACCCACCACCCGTACCCCCTCCTCCCTTGTCAATCAGTTATAAAGTTTCCATAGTGAGGTAAGACACCACCCACCACTAACCACCACCTGTACCACCTCCATCCTTGTCAACCCATTATGAGGGTTCCATAGTGAGGTAAGACACCACCCAACACTAACCAGCACCTGTACCCCCTCCACCCTTGTCAACCCATTATAAAGGTTCCACAGTGAGGTAAGACACCACCCACCACTAACCACCACCCATACCCCCTCCACTCTTGTCAACCCATTATAAAGGTTCCATAGTGAGATAAGACACCACCCACCACTAGTACCCCCTGCACCCTTGTCAACCCATTAAAAAGGTGCCATAGTGAGGTAAGACACCACCCACCACTTACCACTACCCGTACCCACTCCACCCTTGTCAACCAATTATAAAGGTTCCATAGTGAGGTAAGACACCACCCACCACTAACCATCACCCATACCCCCTCCACCCTTGTCAATCCATTATAAAGGTTCCATAGTGAGGTAAGATACCACCCACCACTAACCACCACCCGTACCGCCTCCTGTATTGTCAACCCGTTATAAAGGTTCCATAGTGAGATAAGACACCAAAAAACGCTAACCACCACCCGTACCCCCTCCACCCTTGTCAACCCATTATAAAGGTTCCATAGTGAGGTAAGACACCACTCACCACAAACCACCACCCGTACCCCCTCCACCCTTGTCAACTCGTTGTAAAGGTTCCATAGTGAGGTAAGACACCACCCACCACAAACCACCAGCCGTACACCCTCCACCCTTGTCAACCCATTACAAAGCTTCCATAGTGAGGTAAGACACCAACCACCACTAACCACCACCCGTACCCCCTCCATCCTTGTCAACCCATTATAAAGGTTCCATAGTGAGGTAAGACACCATCCACCACTAACCACCACCCATACCCCCTCCACCCTTGTCAACCCGTTATAAAGTTTCCATAGTGAGGTAAGACACCACCCACCACTAACCACCACCCATACCCGCTCCACCCTTGTCAACCCGTTATAAAGGTTCCATAGTGAGGTAAGGCACCACCCACCACTAACCACCACTTGTACCCCCTCCATCCTTGTCAAGCCTTTATAAAGGTTCCATAGTGAGGTAAGACACCACCCACCACTAACCACCACCCGATCCCCCTCCTCCCTTGTCAACCCCTTATAAAGTTTCCATAGTGAGGTAAGACACCACCCACCAAAAACCACCACCCGTACCATTCCACCCTTGTCAACCCGTTATAAAGGTTCCATCGTGAGGTAAGACACCACCCACCACTAATCACCACCCGTACCCCCTCCACCCTTGTCAACCCATTATAAAGGTTCCATAGTGAGGTAAGACACCACCCACCACCACCTGTATCCCCTCCACCCTTGGCAACCCGTTATAAAGGTTCCATAGTGACGTAAGACACCCAACCACCCACCACCCGTACCCCCTCCACCCTTATCAACCCTTTATAAAGGTTCCATAGTTAGGTAAGACACCACCCACCACTAACCACCACCCATACCCCCTCCACCCTTGTCAACCCATTATAAAGGTTCCATAGTGAGGTAAGAAACCACCCACCATTAACCACCACCCAACCCCCTCCACCCTTATCAACCCTTTATAATGGTTCCATAGTGAGGTAAGACACCACTCACCACTAACCACCACCCGTACCCCCTCCAATCTTGTTAACCCATTATAAAGGTTCCATAGTGAGGTAAGACACCAACCCACCCTAACCACCACCCGTACCCCCTCCAATCTTGTTAACCCATTATAAAGGTTCCATAGTGAGGTAAGACACCAACCAACCCACCACCCATACCCCCTCCTCCCTTGTCAATCAGTTATAAAGGTTCCATAGTGAGGCGAGACACCACCCACCACCACCCGTACCCCCTTCACCCTTGTCAACCCCTTATAAAGGTTCCATAGTAAGGTAAGACACCACCCACCACTAACCACCACCCGTACCCCCTCCACCCTTGTCAACCCATTATAAAGGTTCCATAGTGAGGTAAGACACCACCCATCACTAACCACCACCCGTACCCCCTCCACCCTTGTCAACCCGTTATAAAGGTTCCATAGTGAGGTAAGACACCACCCACCACTAACCACCACCCATTCTCCCTCCACCCTTGTCAACCCATTATAAAGGTTCCATAGTGAGGTAAGACACCACCCCCCACCCATACCCACTCCAACCTTGTCAACCCATTATAAAGGTTCCATAGTGAGGTAAGACACCATCCACCACTAACCACCACCCGTACCCATTCCACCCTTGTCAACCCATTATAAAGGTTCCATAGTGAGGTAAGACACCACCCTCCACAAACCACCACCCGTACCCCCTCCACCATTGTCAACCCATAATAAAGGTTCCATAGTGAGGTAAGACACCACCCACCACTAACCACCACCCGTACCCCCTCCACCCTTGTCAACCCATTATAAAGGTTCCATAATGAGGTAAGACACCACCCACCACCCGTACCCCTCCACCCTTGTCAACCCATTATAAAGGTTCCATAGTGAGGTAAGACACCACCCACCCCTAACCACCACCCGTACCCCCTCCACCCTTTTCAACCCGTTATGAAGGTTCCATAGTGAGATTAGACACCACCCACCACTAACCACCACCCGTACCCCCTCCACCCTTGTCAACCCATTATAAAAGTTCCATAGTAAGGTAAGACACCACCCACCACTAACCACCACCCATACCCCCTCCACCCTTGTCAACCCCTTATAAACGTACCAGTGAGGTAAGACACCACCCACCACTAACCACTACCCGTACCCCTCCACCCTTGTCAACCCGTTATAAAGGTTCCATAGTGAGGTAAGACACCACCCACCACTAACCACCACCTGTACCCCCTCCACCCTTGTCAATCCGTTATAAAGGTTCTACAGTGAGGTAAGACACCACCCACCACTAACCACCACCTGTACCCCCTCCATCTTTGTCAACCCGTTATAAAGGTTCCATAGTGAGGTAAGACACCACCCACCACTAACCACCACCCATACCCCCTCCACCCTTGTCAACCCATTATAAAGGTTCCACAGTGAGGTAAGACACCATCCACCACTAACCACCGCCCGTACCCCCTCCACCCTTGTCAACCCATTATAAAGATTCCATCGTGAGGTAAGACACCACCCACCACCCGTTCCCCCTCCAACCTTGTCAACCCATTATAAGGTTTCCATAGTGAGGTAAGACACCACCCACCAAAAACCACCACCCGTACCCCCTCCACCCTTGTCAACCCGTTATAAAGGTTCCATAGTGAGGTAAAACACCACCCACCACCCATTCCCCCTCCACCCGTGTCAACTCATTATAAAGGTTCCATTGTGAGGTAAGATACCACCCACCACTAACCACCACCCGTACCCACTCCACCCTTGTCAACCCGTTATAAAGGTTCCATAGTGAGGTAAGACACCCAAACACCCACCACCCTTGTCAATCCATTATAAAGGTTCCATAGTGAAGTAAGACACCACCACCCGTACCCCCTCCACCCTTGTCAACCCGTTATAATGGTTCCATAGTGAGGTAAGACACCCAACCACTCACCACCCGTACCCCCTCCACCCTTGTCAACCCGTTTTAAAGGTTCCATATTGAGGTAAGACACCACCCACCACTAACCACCAACTGTACCCCATCCACCCTTGTCAACCTGTTATAAAGGTTCCATAGTGAGGTAAGACCACCACTAACCACCACCCGTACCCCCTCCACCCTTGTCAACCCTTTATAAAGATTCCATAGTGAGGTAAGACACCAACCACCACTAACCACCACCCGTACACCCTCCACGCTTGTCAACCCGTTAAAAAGGTTCCATAGTGAGGTAAGACACCACCCACCACTAACCACCACCCGTATCCCCTCCACCCTTGTCAACCCATTATAAAGGTTCCATTGTGAGGTAAGACACCACCACCCACTAACCACCACCCGTACCCCATCCACCCTTGTCAACCCGTTATAAAGGTTCCATAGTGAGGTAAGACACCACCCACCACTAACCACCACCCGTACCCCCTCCACCCTTGTCAACCCATTATAAAGGTTCCAAATTGAGGTAAAACACCACCCACCACTCTCCACCACCCGTTCCCCCTCCACCCTTGTCAACCTGTTATAAAGTTTCAATAGTGAGGTAAGACACCACCCACCACTAACCACCACCCGTACCCCCTCCACCCGTGTCAACCCATTATAAAGGTTCTGTAGTGGGGTAAGACACCACCCCCCACTAACCACCCCCCATACCCCCTCCACCCTTGTCAACCCGTTATAAAGGTTCCATAGTGAGGTAAGACACCCAACCACCAACCACCCGTACCCCCTCCACCCTTGTCAACCCATTATAATGGTTCCATATTGAGGTAAGACATCACCCCCCACTAACCACCACCCGTACCCCCTCCACCCTTGTCAACCCGTTACAAAGGTTCCATAGTGAGGTAAGACACCACCCACCACCCGTACCCCCTCCACCCTTGTCAAACCGTTATAAACGTTCCATAGTGAGGTAAGACACCCAACCACCCACCACCCGTACCCCCTCCACCTTTGTCAACCCGTTATAAAGGTTCCATAGTGAGGTAAGACACCACCCACCACTAACCACCACCCGTTCCCCCTCCACCCTTGTCAACCCGTTATAAAGATTCCATAGTGAGGTAAGACACCTCCCACCACTAACCACCACTCGTACCCCCTCCACCCTTGTCAACCCATTATAAAGGTTTCATAGTGAGGTAAGACACCACCCACTACTAACCACCACCCATTCCCCCTCCACCCTTGTCAACCCGTTATAAAGGTTCCATAGTGAGGTAAGACACCACCCACCACTAACCACCACCCACCACTAACCACCACCCACCACTAATCACCACACGTACCCCCTCCACCCTTGTCAACCCTTTATAAATGTTCCATAGTGAGGTAAGACACCTACCACCACTAACCACCACCCGTACCCCCTCCACCCTTGTCAACCCATTATAATGGTTCCATAACGAGGTAAGACACCATCCACCACTAACCACCACCTGTTCCCCCTCCACCCTTATCAACCCATTATAAAGGTTCCATAGTGAGGTAAGACACCACCCACCACTAACCACCACCCGTTCCCCCTCCACCCTTGTCAACCCGTTATAAAGGTTCCATAGTGAGGTAAGACACCTCCCACCACAAACCACCACCCGTACCCCCTCCACCCTTGTCAACCCATTATAAAGGTTTCATAGTGAGGTAAGACACCACCCACTACTAACCACCACCCGTTCCCCCTCCACCCTAATCAACCCATTATAAAGGTTCCATAGTGAGGTAAGACACCACCCACCAGTAACCACCACCCGTACCCCCTCCAATCTTGTCAACCCATTATAAAGGTTCCATAGTGAGGAAAGACACCCACCCACCCACCACCCGTACCCCCTCCTCCCTTGTCAATCAGTTATAAAGTTTCCATAGTGAGGTAAGACACCACCCACCACTAACCACCACCTGTACCACCTCCACCCTTGTCAACCTGTTTTGAAGGTTCCATAGTGAGGTAAGACACCACCCAACACTAACCAACACCTGTACCCCCTCCACCCTTGTCAACCCATTATAAAGGTTCCACAGTGAGGTAAGACACCACCCACCACTAACCACCACCCGTACCCCCTCCACTCTTGTCAACCCATTATAAAGGTTCCATAGTGAGATAAGACACCACCCACCACTAACCACCACCCGTACCCCCTGCACCATTGTCAACCCATTAAAAAGGTTCCATATTGAGGTAAGACACCACCCACCACTTACCACTACCCGTACCCACTCCACCCTTGTCAACCCATTATAAAGGTTCCCTAGTGAGGGAAGACACCACCCACCACTAACCATCACCCATACCCCCTCCACCCTTGTCAATCCATTATAAAGGTTCCATAGTGAGGTAAGATACCACCCACCACTAACCACCACCCGTACCGCCTCCTGTATTGTCAACCCGTTATAAAGGTTCCATAGTGAGATAAGACACCAAAAAACGCTAACCACCACCCGTACCCCCTCCACCCTTGTCAACCCATTATAAAGGTTCCATAGTGAGGTAAGACACCACTCACCACAAACCACCACCCGTACCCCCTCCACCCTTGTGAACTCGTTGTAAAGGTTCCATAGTGAGGTAAGACACCACCCACTACAAACCACCAGCCGTACACCCTCCACCCTTGTCAACCCATTATAAGTCTTCCATAGTGAGGTAAGACACCAACCACCACTAACCACCACCCGTACCCCCTCCATCCTTGTCAACCCATTATAAAGGTTCCATAGTGAGGTAAGACACCACCCACCACTAACCACCACCTGTACCCCCTCCACCCTTGTCAATCCATTATAAAGGTTCCATAGTGAGGTAAGACACCACCCACCACTAACCACCACCTGTACCCCCTCCATCTTTGTCAAACCGTTATAAAGGTTCCATAGTGAGGTAAGACACCACCCACCACTAACCACCACCCATACCCCCTCCACCCTTGTCAACACATTATAAAGGTTCCACAGTGAGGTAAGACACCATCCACCACTAACCACCGCCCGTACCCCCTCCACCCTTGTCAACCCATTATAAAGATTCCATCGTGAGGTAAGACACCACCCACCACCCGTTCCCCCTCCAACCTTGTCAACCCATTATAAAGTTTCCATAGTGAGGTAAGACACCACCCACCAAAAACCACCACCCGTACCCCCTCCACCCTTGTCAACCCGTTATAAAGGTTCCATAGTGAGGTAAAACACCACCCACCACCCATACCCCCTCCACCCTTGTCAACTCATTATAAAGGTTCCATAGTGAGGTAAGACACCACCCACCACTAACCACCACCCGTACCCCCTCCACCCTTGTCAACCCGTTATAAAGATTCCATAGTGAGGTAAGACACCCAAACACCCACCACCCGTACCCCCTCCACCCTTGTCAATCCATTATAAAGGTTCCATAGTGAAGTAAGACACCACCACCCGCACCCCCTCCACCCTTGTCAACTCGTTATAATGGTTCCATAGTGAGGTATGACACCACCCACCACTAACCACCACCCGTACCCACTCCACCCTTGTCAACCCGTTATAAAGGTTCCATTGTGAGGTAAGACACCCAACCACTCACCACCCGTACCCCCTCCACCCTTGTCAACACGTTATAAAGGTTCCATAGTGAGGTAAGACACCACCCACCACTAACCACCAACTGTACCCCATCCACCCTTGTCAACCAGTTATAAAGGTTCCATAGTGAGGTAAGACACCACCCACCACCCATACCCCCTCCACCCTTGTCAAACCATTATAAAGGTTCCATAGTGAGGTAAAACACTACCCACCAGCCGTACCCCCTCCACCCTTGTCAACCCATTATAATGGTTCCATAGTGAGGTAAGACACCAACCAGCACAAACATCACCCGTAACCCCCTCCACCCTTGTCAACCCGTTATAAAGGTTCCATAGAGAGGTAAGACACCAACCACCACTAACAATCACCCGTACACCCTCCACGCTTGTCAACCCGTTATAAAGGTTCCATAGTGAGGTAAGACACCACCCACCACTAACCACCACCCGTACCCCCTCCACCCTTGTCTACCCGTTATAAAGGTTCCATAGTGAGGTAAGACACCACCCACCACTAACCACCACCCGTACCCCCTCCACCCTTGTCAACCCATTATACAGGTTCCACAGTGAGGTAAGACACCACCCCCCACTAACCACCACCCGTACCCCATCCACCCTTGTCAACCCGTTATAAAGGTTCCATAGTGAGGTAAGACACCACCCACCACTAACCACACCCGTACCCCCTCCACCCTTGTCAACCCATTATAAAGGTTCCATAGTGAGGTAAAACACCACCCACCACTCTCCACCACCCGTTCCCCCTCCACCCTTGTCAACCCGTTATATAGTTTCAATAGTGAGGTAAGACACCACCCACCACTAACCACCACCCGTAGCCCCTCCACCCGTGTCAACTCGTTATAAAGGTTCCATAGTGAGGTAAGACAACACCCACCACTAAGCATCACCCATACCCCCTCCACCCTTGTCAAACCATTATAAAAGTTCCATAGTGAGGTAAAACACCACCCACCACCCGTACCCCCTCCACCCTTGTCAACCTATTATAAAGGTTCCATAGTGAGGTAAGACACCACCCACCACTAACCACTACCCATAGCCCCTCCACCCTTGTCAACCCATTATAAAGGTTCCATAGTGAGGTAAGACACCACCCACCACTAACCACCACCCGTACCCCCTCCACCCTTGTCAACCCGTTATAAAGGTTCCATAGTGAGGTAAGACACCACCCACCACTAACCACCACCCACCATTAACCACCACCCGTACCCCCTCCACCCTTGTCAACCCGTTATAAAGGTTCCATAGTGAGGTATGACACCACCCACCACTAACCACCACCCGTACCCGCTCCACCCTTGTCAACCCATTATAAAGGTCCCATAGTGAGGTAAGACACCACCCACCACTAACCACCACCCGTTCCCCCTCCACCCTTATCAACCCATTATAAAGGTTCCATAGTTAGGTAAGACACCACCCACCACTAACCACCACCCGTACCCCCTCCACCATTGTCAACCCATTATAAAGGTTCCATCATGAGGTAAGACACCACCCACCACTAACCACCACCTGTACCCCCTCCATCTTTGTCAACCCGTTATAAAGGTTCCATAGTGAGGTAAGACATCACCCACCACTAACCACCACCCATACCCCCTCCACCCTTGTCAACCCATTATAAAGGTTCCACAGTGAGATAAGACACCATCCACCACTAACCACCGCCCGTACCCCCTCCACCCATGTCAACCCATTATAAAAGTTCCATCGTGAGGTAAGACACCACCCACCACTAACCACCACCCGTTCCCCCTCCACCCTTGTCAACCCATTATAAAGTTTCCATAGTGAGGTAAGACACAACCCACCAAAAACCACCACCCGTACCCCCTCCACCCTTGTCAACCCGTTATAAAGGTTCCATAGTGAGGTAAGACACCACCGACCACCCATAACCCCTCCACCCTTGTCAACTCATTATAAAGGTTCCATAGTGAGGTAAGACACCACCCACCACTAACCACCACCCGTACCCCCTCCACCCTTGTCAACCCGTTATAAAGGTTCCATAGTGAGGTAAGACATCACCACCCGTACCCCCTCCACCCTTGTCAACCCGTTATAATGGTTCCATAGTGAGGTAAGACACCACCCACCACTAACCACCACCCATACCCCCTCCACCCTTGTCAACCCGTTATAAAGGTTCCATAGTGAGGTAAGACACCACCCACCACTAACCACCAACTGTACCCCATCCACCCTTGTCAACCCGTTATAAAGGTTCCATAGTGAGGTAAGACACCACCCACCACCCATACCCCCTCCACCCTTGTCAAACCATTATAAAGGTTCCATAGTGAGGTAAAACACCACCCACCAGCCGTAACACCTCCACCCTTGTCAACCCATTATAATGGTTCCATACTGAGGTTAGACACCACCCACCACTAACCACCACCTGTACCCCCTCCACCCTTGTCATCCCTTTATAAAGGTTCCATAGTGAGGTAAGACACCACCCACCACTAACCACCACCCGTACCCCCTCCACCCTTGTCAACCCGTTATATATGTTTCATAATGAGGTAAGACACCAACCAGCACTAACCATCACCCGTAACCACCTCCACCCTTGTCAACCCGTTATAAAGGTTCCATAGAGAGGTAAGACACCAACCACCACTAACAATCACCGGTACACCCACCACGCTTGTCAACCCGATATAAAGGTTCCATAGTGAAGTAAGACACCACCCTCCACTAACCACCACCCGTACCCCCTCCACCCTTGTCTACCCGTTATAAAGGTTCCATAGTGAGGTAAGACACCACCCACAACTAACCACCACCCGTACCCCCTCCACCCGTGTCAACCCATTATAAAGGTTCCATAGTGAGGTAAGACACCACCCACCACTAACCACCACTCATACCCCCTCCACCCTTGTCAACCCATTATAAAGGTTCCACAGTGAGGTAAGACACCATCCACCACTAACCACCGCCCGTACCCCATCCACCCTTGTCAACCCATTTTAAGGTTCCATCGTGAGGTAAGACACCACCCACCAGTAACTACCACCCGTTCCCCCTCCACCCTTGTCAACCCCTTATAAAGTTTCCCTAGTGAGGTAAGACACCACCCACCAAAAACCACCACCCGTTCCCCCTCCACCCTTGTCAACCCGTTATAAAGGTTCCATAGTGAGATAAGACACCACCCACCACCCATACCCCCTCCACCCTTGTCAACTCATTATAAAGGTTCCATAGTGAGGTAAGACACCACCCACCACTAACCACCACCCGTACCCCCTCCACCCTTGTCAACCCGTTATAAAGGTTCCATAGTGAGGTAAGACACCCAAATACCCACCACCCGTACCCCCTCCACCCTTGTCAATCCATTATAAAGGTTCCATTGTGAAGTAAGACACCACCACCCGTACCCCCTCCACCCTTGTCAACCCGTTATAATGGTTCCATAGTGAGGTAGGTCACCACCCACCACTAACCACCACCCGTACCCACTCCACCCTTGTCAACCCGTTATAAAGGTTCCATAGTGAGGTAAGACACCCAACCACTCACCACCCGTACCCCCTCTACCCTTGTCAACCCGTTATAAAGGTTCCATAGTGAGGTATGTGACGCATGTCGAGTATGAGCATGCTGTACAGAACGCCCAGTCAGGCCCCACTCTCGCTAGGATCGTCAGGGCAGGAACTTTGGCTGTAGTCTGTGTAGAGTTTCCTAACTTAGTTTATGTGAGCCGTTGTACTATAAGTATTATAAATATGTATTTTGTTTTCATCTGAGTCAACGAGTTCTATTTTATATCATTAGTTATAAGTATTGTGTGTGGGACTTATATGTAATGATGAGAGGAGAGAGAGAGAGATATTACGTAACGGGGACCAGTGAGTGCGCCACGCGGGCAGATAGGCCTAATTCCCTCCTCCCTCCTCCCTTCCTCCCTTTCAGCGCGTGGGAAGTTCTTTGTCGATCCCAGATTGAGAGAGAATATGACGTCATGATTGCCAGTGGGCGGTCCTTAAGTAGTTTGAGATATGCCGCTAGAGGGCCGAGTATAAAAAGAGAGGTTCTTGCCACCATTCTTCAGAACTCATCAGGCAAAGCGACCTCTCATATCCCTTGCAACTATCCATATTCTTCCGACTGATGTGAACTTTCTCTACTCTCTGAACAGCCTATCTTCTTCTCTTCTCGTCCCTGTTTAACCTCCATGACCCCTTTGGTGCAGATTTAGTCAGCCAAAGTATTATCGCTTGAGTTCTCACGAGATAAGTGCCTGTTAGATAGCCTATTTTTGGAAGGGTTAACTAGAATAGGATTGATTGATGTTTGTTGCACTCGTATATGCATTTCCCTGTGTGCGATTATTCATGTTCCTGTTTTCTGCTGGTTTAGGCAATGCTAGACTGGGATAGGGTTTCTGAGTTGTGATTTCCTATGAGTACTAGGTTGCGGTTGAACCAGTACAATTGCAACGGAGACGTGGAACGCCTAGGTGGTCTTTCTGACTGTGTACCGTGGGAGTTTAGCACTGTGTTGCGAGTGAGGGCTTTTGCCTGTGCCACCCAACACTGTGCTATCTCATTTGCTTGACTTTGAGAGGATCGCCAGGAGAGAACCAGATACTAGTGATCTGGATCTCTCAAGAGAGCATCCCGTCAATTACCGTAATTTGGCCGCACAGTCTTAAGGACCTCGCTAGGCTACGAGCCGCTTGCTCAGCCATTGTCTCTTAACCTTAGATATCCCAGCTAGACTTTGCTCGACCAGCAGATACAGCATAGTATTGAAGCTTCTCCTTATGTATATTATTGTTTAAGCACTATTGATTTCATGTGTGGCACGCTTAGCTACTTCAGAGATTAGTGGCCCACGAGCACAATCTTAGTAGGCTATTGCCAGTGCATTGTCGGAGTACTTCTTCTTAATGTTTGCCATATCCTATTGCTTATTCTTATAATTCTTCTTATGTCAATTTAAAGCCTTTAATTACCAGTGGGTTATTCATTAAATTGCTGTTCAAAATCCGATACTTACTTCTTACGAGTATTCGAGAAGCATCTAACTTTATCAGAAGATTCCTTGCTTGATGCTCAAGGACTATTGTTTAACGTAACGTAATAGTGCCGATCCGAAGTAGAGGGTGGAGGACTTCTCAAGTTCTTAGTCAAGGGTGGATTACTTCGGCTTCGGCCAACACTATTCTTTAGTGTTGTAGTACTTTCTTCTTTGTTTGATTGTTGACCAGACTAGATAACTCCCGTCTTGCTATTAGTCTGTTGTGTGAAACGCTAGTACCGAGTTCTTGTATACCCCGTTATAGCAGATAGAACTCTGGAGGGTAGTGGCGTTTTTTGTTCGGCTGGCAGTACTCTGGGGTTGGGATCGTGTGTTTCCGTTGTGGCAGCGAGCCATACTCGAGTCCTGTGTAAGAGCCCTAGTGTACCTGAGTGCCCGGTCGTAACAAATGGCGACCTTGCTTAGGATTTTGTGAACAGTATAATTTTTTGCAGAGTTGTACAACATTTGTTTGTTCGTACTTTAGCGTACATATTGAAGAATATTTTTTTTTTGTAAGGCAATTAGGAGAGCATTTAAGAGACTCCAGTTAATTTAGTAATTAGTGCTTGCATAAGGGAGTTTAACACTTTTGTCTCGAGAATTTTTTGGTGAACTTCAGTATGTCGGGCCCTAGTACTGACGAGGAGCGAGAGATGCTAAGTGAGGAGGTGCCGTTAGTAACTAGTGAGGAGGATGCTAGACTTTTTGTGAGTAAGCGGTACCACGTGACGGAGGAGAGGCTGACTGGGGTGAATGTTTATGGCTTGCACCTGATAGCCAAGGTTTTGGGTCTATCCAATGTAGGAGGGATGTCCAAGGGGGAGCTGATTTCCTGGGTGTTGCGTGGGCGACATGGGGTTTCGGAGGAGAGGGCGTTTGGGGGGGTTCCTCCCCAGATCCCCTCTCACTCGACTCCCACAGTGCCGTCCACTCAGTTGCCGGAGGTTAGCACTCTCCCACAGAGGGATGAGCATTGGAAGATTGGAGTGCCCTCGGGCGGTGCGTATGGTGGTTCCCCAGTTCTTGCCCCCCCTCCTTCAGTAGTGGCAGCTCCCTCTTCCGGCCTGTCTCCTGAGATGATATTTAAACTCGAGCTTGCTAAAATGGAGAATGAGGCTAGGAAGCAGGAGATGGAGAATGAGTCTAGGAGGCATGAGAAGGAGATGGAGAATGAGTCTAGGAGGCATGAGAAGGAGATGGAGGCTGAGTCTAGGAGGTATGCAATCGAGGCTGAGTCTAGGAAGTATGCGATTGAGGCTGAGTCTAGGAAGCAGGAGAATGAGACTAGGAGGCACGAGGATGAGACTAGGAGGCACGAGGCTGAGCTTAGATACGACTCCGAGAAATATTGTTCTCAGATAGACTTAGATAAGACTCGTGCAGAGTCGACAGGGATTCGGATGGGCCGGGAGGGCCAAGTAAGAGAACAGTCCTTGTCTCACTTAGTCAAATTGGTGCCGGCATTTAGTGAAACTGAAGTCACAGAATTTTTTAATCGTTTTGAGAAGAAGTGTAGGGAGCATAATTGGCCTGAAGAGAAGTGGGCAGCTCTGGTCTCCTCAAGACTTACGGGTAAGGGTCTGAAGGCTTATGATGCACTGCCTTTAGAGTCTTGCATTGACTACCCAGAATTGAAGAGAGCTGTCCTACGGGCATACAAGTTGCAACCAGAAACATATCGATTGAAGTTTCGGGGTGTTACAAAGACTAGGGAGGCGACCTTTCTTGAACATGCCCGGGACTTAAAAGATGCACTTACAAACTGGACACGTTCTGAGAAAGCTGAGACGGCCGAACAGTTGACTGAGCTGTTTCTGCTCGAGCAGTTTTATAAGTGTACAGGTGCAGAAATGACTTTAACTATTAAAGAAAAGAATCCAAAAACTCTACAGGAGGCAGCTGAGATGGCTGACCTCCGGCTATCATTAATTCGTGGGTGCGGGTCTGCCCAGCGTAGTGAGGCAGGTAACAAGGGGCGTGACGCCCCACCCCCCCGAGTTAGTAATACATCTTATGCAAACAAGTACAAGAGTTATGATACCAAGACTGACCACAAGACTAGCACCGTCCCATTTAAGAAGGGGCCGGGCCCTTCCCAGTACCAAGGGAAGCCCAAAGGGGAGTTAGAGTGTTATCAATGTCATAAAAAGGGGCACTTTGCAAGAGTCTGTCCTAGCAAACCACCTACAGCAGCTGTGTCTTTGGCCTGCAACATTGGTGTGTCTCTGAAGCCTTCTGAGTTTGCCCGGGGCAGTTCGTCAGAGGCTGAGGCACAGCCAATGCAGAAGCACCTGGGAGGCTCGAACCCTGCTCAGGATGTTTTTTGCGACCATAGAGGACGGGGTTGCGTGATGTGGGCGGGGCGCAAGCATGGAGTAGAGGTCTTGCGTGATACAGGTGCTTCCCAGACTTTGATGAAAAACTTGACTGGCTACCCTATAAATGCGGCTCGGGTGGTGGTGGTGCAGGGTATTAATGCAACTCGGTCATACCCGCTGGTGCGGTTGGAGTTGGAGGTGGATGGTGTGGCACGTGAATTGGATGTTGGGATTGTGGAGAAACTGCCAGTGGAGGGCGTCGACCTTCTTCTCGGCAACGACTTTGCAATGCCCGCTTCTGAGGTTCTACCCTTAGTCGTTGCCGAGAGGCCGGCCGACGTGAGTAGGGAAGAGCGAGAGTGGGTCGAGCGGTGCCAGGCACAACCCATGGCGTGTGCTGTCACCCGAGCTCGGGCAGCTAAAGTGTCACAGCCTAGTCCTCCGTCTTCAGACCAGCAGAGGAACGATCAACAGGAGGAGGCTAAAGCTGGAGTTGGTTTTAAGAGTTTTGACTCGGCGGCTCTCCTGGGTGATTCAGTATTAGCACCATTACTTAGTTCTGGAGTAGCCCCTGGGCCTGTCATCGAGAGTGACGAGGCTGGGCATGACGAGTCTCCACGACAGCAACGTTATGAACATCGAGAGAGACAGAGGGAGCAGCTCAGTATCGGGGAGGGTCATGCATTGCTCCGGGAGCAGTTAGATCGCTTTTTTTTTTTTTTTTTTTTTTTTTTCTATGTGATTGAGGGAGGCAAAAGGCATAACTGCCTATAGCGAGTGCCTCCCCCATAGTTGAAAGAGTGACAGGGCCAAAATCAAGGGACGTTCGAGCCAAAATGCCTGGACACACGGAGTTTGAAGCAATTTAAGTCATAGGAAGAGGGAAAGACTGATTCTGGGAGAGAGTTCCAGAGCTCAGATGTTGAGTAGAAGAAAGTTTGAGAGTAACGTTTCACTCTTGGGTTGGAGAGTTGCACAGAGTAGGGGTGGGATTGAGTTGCAAGACGGGTACCACGTGCCCTACGTAAAGGAGGTGGTATGCACTGGGATAGCTCTGAGGAACACTGATTATTATAGTAGCGATAGAATAGCGAGAGAGATGCAACATTGCGGCGGAGAGAGAGAGATTGCAGAGAGTTGGTGAGTGGACGGGAGTTAATGATACGAAAGGCCTTCCTTTCAACTTTGTCTAGGAGAGCGGTGTGAGAGGAACCTCCCCACACATGTGAACAATACTCAATACAAGGGCGCACTATGCCCCTGTACAGAGCAAGAAGCTGTGCAGGGGAAAAGAACCCCCTAAGGCGGTTGACCACACCCAGCTTCTGGGAGGCTGCCTTAGCAAGACTGGTAATATGGTCCTTCCAAATGAGAGCAGAAGAAAAAGAGACACCAAGAATATTGAGAGAAGATGAAGGGTTGATTTTTGTATTGTTGAAGAATAAGGGATAGTCCGCTGGGAGATCCTGACGGGTAGATAGATGGAGAAATTGGGTTTTGGAAGCATTAAAGTTAACAAGGTTTTCTCTGCCCCAATTGGAAATAGTATTTAGATCAGAATTTAAGAGTTCTATGGCTTCATTACGTTTGTCATTGAGGGATTGCTGGCTGGGGGGTTCTGAAAAACTAATGGAGTAGTGTAAGGTTGAGTCGTCTGCGTATGAATGGATGGGAATTAAGGTACAGTTAAGGAGATCATTTATAAAAATTAGAAAGAGAATAGGAGATAGGACAGAGCCCTGAGGAACACCGGAGTTTATAGGGTGAGGAAGTGAACAATGGCCGTCCACAACCGCAGCTATGGAACGGCCGGAAAGGAAATTAGAGACAAAGGCACAGATGGAGGGATAGAAACCGAAGGAGGGTAGTTTAGAAATTAAAGATTTATGCCAGACTCTATCGAAGGCTTTCGATATGTCTAGTGCAATAGAAAAAGTCTCACCGAAGTCCCGAAAGGAGGATGACCAAGAGTTAGTAAGATATGAAAGAAGATCACCAGTAGAGCGACCCTTAAGGAAGCCATACTGGCGATCTGAGAGCAGATTATGAGAAGAGAAATGCTTAAGAAATTTGGAAGCAAGAATAGTTTCAAAAACTTTAGAAAGACAAGAGATAAGAGCAATTGGACGATAGATGGAGGGTTGAGAGCGGTCACCCTTCTTTGGGACAGGTTGAATGTGAGCAAACTTCCAGCATGAAGGGAAGACGTTAGAGGATAGACAGAGACGAAAGAGTTTGCCTAGGCAGGGAGTCAGCACGGAAGCACAGTTTTTGAGAACAACAGGAGGAACACCGTCCGGACCGTACGCCTTATTAGTGTTAAGCCCAGAGAGGGTAGAAAGTACATCTTTAGAAGAGATTAGGATATTAGGCATAAGTAAGAGAGAGGAGGGCGGAGAGGGAGGAATAGCACCGGAATCATCCAAGGTGGAGTTTCTAGCAAAAGTTTGAGCGAAGAGTTTAGCTTTGTCAGAGGAAGAAGTGATGGTTGTGCCATCAGAGTGGGAAAGGGGAGGGAAAGACGAGGAAGAGAAATTGTTGGAGAGGTTTTTGGCTAGATGCCAGAAAGCTTGGGAAGAGCTAGAGTTGGATAGTTCAGTGCATTTATTATTGATGAAAGAGTGTTTGGCAAGTCGAAGAACAGATTTGGCTTGATTCCGGGCAGAAACATATGAAGAATGAGAGTCTTGAGTTTTAAGGCGTCGGTACCGTTTGAATGCTTCCTCCTTATTGCGGACAGCAGTAGAACAGGCGTGAGTAAACCAAGATTTTTTAGCATTAGTCTGAGAGAAAGAGAATGGAATGTATGCTTCCATGCCCGATAGGATTACCTCGGTAATGCGTTCAGCACTCTCCGAGGGTCCTCGGCCATGGAAGCAGAAATCATTCCATGGGAAATCAAAGAAGTACTGCCGAAGAGCCTCCCAGTCGGCAGCGCCAAAGTGCCACAAGCGCCGCCGGCTAGGAGGATCGGGTGGCTGTACTGGAGAGATAGGACAGGTGACAGAGATAAGTTTATGGTCGGAGGAGCCCAAAGGAGAGAAAAGATCGACAGTATAAGAAGAAGGGTTAGAAGTTAGAAACAGGTCAAGAATGTTGGGCCGATCTCCGATGCGATCCGGGATACGGGTGGGTTGCTGAACTAACTGCTCTAGGTCATTTAGGATAGAAAAGACGTAGGCTTGTTCACCAGGTGGATCAGTAGTGTGAGAGGAGAGCCATTGGCGGTGGTGAACGTTGAAATCTCCTAAGATGGAGATTTCTGAGAAAGGAGAAATGGATAGAATGTGTTCCACTGTAGAGTTTAGATAGTCAAAGAATTTAGGAAAGTTGGTAGAGTTAGGGGAAAGATAGACAGCACAGAAATATTTAGTAAGAGAATGACAGGAAAGTTTGAGCCATAAAGTTGAGAATTCAGAGGAGTCGAAATCGGGAACACGAGAGCAAGTGAGTTTGTTGTGCACATATGCACAACATCCGCCATTGGCTTTGAAACTAGGATAGAGAAAGTAGGAGGATACAGAGAAGGGGTTGCTGGATGTTGCTACAGACACCTGGGTTTCGGTGAGGAAGAGAAGATCAGGTTTGTAGGAGGAGAGATGGTGCTCAACAGAGTGAAAGTTAGAGGAAAGTCCGCGAATGTTGCAGAAATTAATAGAAAGAGTAACAGGCCGAGGTCCAGGTAATTGTGTGGGGTCGTCAGGGGATGGTCGGTCGGGAGAGGGGGCATTTATGGTCCCCCCCCCCCTGGGGACTCCGAGGCTGGGCTAAAATTCATCATTTTTGTGTTTTTTTAATTTTGGTGTGGAGGAATGAAGTGTGGTGTGCATGTTTAGTGTAGTGAAGTGGATAGGAGGAGGAGGTGTTTGTGAGAGCTAGCTGGATTGCTCTCAGTGTAAATGAGGCACAAAGAAAATCAGTAAGAGAGGCCAAGCAAATGAAACAGGAGTTCCAGCGACTCTTTATCACATGCCTATAACCTCACCTGGGTCTAGCCCTGATCGATTGGTGCCTACAATCTCCCCACTGAAATATCTATCTATCTCTCAGCTAGTGATCTTGAGCGTGGGAATCGCAGAAGTATGTATTCACTCTGACGTATTGATGTCATATTATGTTATCCTACATCACTCATATTCTGTGCAATCTTAATATCGACGACCTTCATACAAACTAGATATATCTTGGCCTGGATATATGACAACTATCGCTGCACTAACCCAACAACTGCACAACCTTCTTACATCACTACTAGAAATATATATAAATAACTATATATAATCATAAAAAAAAATATATATATATATATATATGAAGAAACCAAACATAGCTTTGAAAAGTTCAGTAAGTGTGTGAGTCAGCCTACCGAAGAGTGAGTATGAATAATGTCAGTCTGTGTTAGTCTGGTGTAAACATTATCGGAGATCTTAAGGGGGGTCACCGGCTTTTTTTAATCTTTTCTCCTTTTCTCTCTTTCCCTGGCTTGTATCCATTCGGCTCCATTCAGCCAACTGTTTGAAGACGTTTATCCCCATCCAGGTGTCGATTTCTTCCTGGCGAGCGATAGCGAGCCAGCATTGTATGGAGAAATCCGGCTTCGCCGGAGACATTTTTCTCTCGAAAGATGTACAAATTTAGCTTGCTGTTAAAACAAAAATAAATATATGCTGGCTCGCTACCGCTCGTCAGAAAAATATTGACACCTGGATGGGGGTAAACGTCTTAAAACAGTAGGCTGAATGGGGCCGAATGGATACAAGCCAGAGAGAGAGAGAGAGAGAGAGAGAGAGAGAGAGAGAGAGAGAGAGAGAGAGAGAGAGAGAGAGAGAGAGAAAAAACAGGCGGGCTCCCATAACTCTGACTTTACACTTGGCCATATAAGTGGTCTCATCTGTCATTACGTTTTGCTCCCTGTGTGCTGTATTAGTGTCTGTCAGATGTTGAATAGGGTGTGTAAAGATAGGAACATGTTTGTATAGCTCACTCGAAACGATGATTTAATGCTTAGATAGTGCTGATACCAATTATTGATCGAACTATACTTGGTACAGGACCAACACTTATTTGGCCGACTGTACCAGCGACGTCTGTTATATTTTATTCTAGCTGTATCTAGACGATTTTATGCAGCTCTGGAAGAATCTGTGGTAGTTAAAAGGGTTGATTGAGAAACTTCGAAGCCTTATAATTGCTAGAGATAATTTCTAAACATAATAAAATCGATTAGTACAGTAGTAGCTGGAATAAAATACAATGGATGTCGAAGGTACAGAAGGGGTTAAGGGGGATACGTCGTTTTTTATGGCACCCCTTCTCCCTCGTGTTTAACCCCATTAGTTTTGAAATGTTATGACGTTCGGCCCATTATTTTGGCGATTTTAAGACTTTACGCCCCATTTCTTTGTCAATATAAAGACTTTTCGTGTCATTTAGGTGTAATTTAGGCCGGGACATTTTGTATCGAAAAATGTAAACATTTATCTTGAAGGAGGGTCTTGGCGGGTGTTTGTTTAAGCTTGATGTAGGTCTAGGGAGGAAACTAAAACATAATAAAACAATTAAACAATAAGCAAATAAATAGTCCCATCCCCCCCTTAGTGGAGCCACTGGTAGATCATATCAGCCCCAATTAAAAAACATTATTCCTGCATTATACAAGCCACAAACACCACATCTTCAATATTGGGCTTCAGGTCACGTGATCACAATGATATGTTGAAATGTTGGTGAATATTAAACAAAACACACACATACACACACACACCACATATTTACACTCACGCACACACACACTGACACCCCCCCCCCCTCACACACACATTACTCTCTCTCACACACACACACACACGTCAGATCACTGTTTTGCAATCTGCAATAACATGTAGACATGTTGGTTTATATTAACCAACACATACACACACTCTCTCCCACCCCCACACCCCCTTACCAACACACACACACACACACTCACACACACACACACTAGATCACTGTTTTGCAATCTGGAATAACATGTAGACATGTTGGTTTATATTAACCAACACATACACACACTCTCTCCCACCCCCACACCCCCTTACCAACACACACACACACACACACACACACACACACACACAAGGTCACTGTTTCGCAATAATATGTAGACATGTTTGTGTTTCTTGAGCCTTTCTCTGCTGGTGACGTGTTTTCATAGGATTTCAGCTACATTTAGGCGACTTTATTTAAAGGAGGTTTTTACTTTGTTCCCTAGACCTCCATTAAGCTTAACATTTTACCCCCTAGATCCCCTTTCAAGATAAATTTGTACATTTTTCGGTAGAAAAATGTATCGGCCGAAGGCTGGTTCCTCTTAAATTACAAGCTCGCTGTCGCTCGCCAGGAAAAAAATCGACACCTAAATGGCACGAATGGTGTTAAAATTGACATAAATGGGGCGAAAGTTCTTAAAATCGTCAAACTAATGGGGCGAACGTCTTAAAATCTCAAAAGCAATGGGGCTAAACATGAGGGAGAAAGGGGTCCACAAAAAAATCCCTCGATTGGAAATCTCCCCTTAAGCTTTTTTTTTGTTTTTTCTTTTTTCTATGTGATTGAGGGAGGCAAAAGGCATAACTGCCTATAGCGAGTGCCTCCCCCATAGTTGAAAGAGTGACAGGGCCAAAATCAAGGGACGTTCGAGCCAAAATGCCTGGACACACGGAGTTTGAAGCAATTTAAGTCATAGGAAGAGGGAAAGACTGATTCTGGGAGAGAGTTCCAGAGCTCAGCTGTTGAGTAGAAGAAAGTTTGAGAGTAACGTTTCACTCTTGGGTTGGAGAGTTGCACAGAGTAGGGGTGGGATTGAGTTGCAAGACGGGTACCACGTGCCCTACGTAAAGGAGGTGGTATGCACTGGGATAGCTCTGAGGAACACTGATTATTATAGTAGCGATAGAATAGCGAGAGAGATGCAACATTGCGGCGGAGAGAGAGAGATTGCAGAGAGTTGGTGAGTGGACGGGAGTTAATGATACGAAAGGCCTTCCTTTCAACTTTGTCTAGGAGAGCGGTGTGAGAGGAACCTCCCCACACATGTGAACAATACTCAATACAAGGGCGCACTATGCCCCTGTACAGAGCAAGAAGCTGTGCAGGGGAAAAGAACCCCCTAAGGCGGTTGAGCACACCCAGCTTCTGGGAGGCTGCCTTAGCAAGACTGGTAATATGGTCCTTCCAAATGAGAGCAGGAGAAAAAGAGACACCAAGAATATTGAGAGAAGATGAAGGGTTGATTTTTGTATTGTTGAAGAATAAGGGATAGTCCGCTGGGAGATCCTGACGGGTAGATAGATGGAGAAATTGGGTTTTGGAAGCATTAAAGTTAACAAGGTTTTCTCTGCCCCAATTGGAAATTGTATTTAGATCAGAATTTAAGAGTTCTATGGCTTCATTACGTTTGTTGTTGAGAGATTGCTGGCTGGGGCGTTCTGAAAAACTAATGGAGTAGTGTAAGGTTGAGTCGTCTGCGTATGAATGGATGGGAATTAAGGTACAGTTAAGGAGATCATTTATAAAAATTAGAAAGAGAATAGGAGATAGGACAGAGCCCTGAGGAACACCGGAGTTTATAGGGTGAGGAAGTGAACAATGGCCGTCCACAACCGCGGCTATGGAACGGCCGGAAAGGAAATTAGAGACAAAGGCACAGATGGAGGGATAGAAACCGAAGGAGGGTAGTTTAGAAATTAAAGATTTATGCCAGACTCTATCGAAGGCTTTCGATATGTCTAGTGCAATAGAAAAAGTCTCACCGAAGTCCCGAAAGGAGGATGACCAAGAGTTAGTAAGATATGAAAGAAGATCACCAGTAGAGCGACCCTTAAGGAAGCCATACTGGCGATCTGAGAGCAGATTATGAGAAGAGAAATGCTTAAGAAATTTGGAAGCAAGAATAGTTTCAAAAACTTTAGAAAGACAAGAGATAAGAGCAATTGGACGATAGTTGGAGGGTTGAGAGTGGTCACCCTTCTTTGGGACAGGTTGAATGTGAGCAAACTTCCAGCATGAAGGGAAGACGTTAGAGGATAGACAGAGACGAAAGAGTTTGCCTAGGCAGGGAGTCAGCACGGAAGCACAGTTTTTGAGAACAACAGGAGGAACACCGTCCGGACCGTACGCCTTATTAGTGTTAAGCCCAGAGAGGGTAGAAAGTACATCTTTAGAAGAGATTAGGATATTAGGCATAAGTAAGAGAGAGGAGGGCGGAGAGGGAGGAATAGCACCGGAATCATCCAAGGTGGAGTTTCTAGCAAAAGTTTGAGCGAAGACCACACCCCCTTACCAACACACACACACACACACTCACACACACACACACTAGATCACTGTTTTGCAATCTGGAATAACATGTAGACATGTTGGTTTATATTAACCAACACATACACACACTCTCTCCCACCCCCACACCCCCTTACCAACACACACACACACACACACACACACACACACACACACAAGGTCACTGTTTCGCAATAATATGTAGACATGTTTGTGTTTCTTGAGCCTTTCTCTGCTGGTGACGTGTTTTCATAGGATTTCAGCTACATTTAGGCGACTTTATTTAAAGGAGGTTTTTACTTTGTTCCCTAGACCTCCATTAAGCTTAACATTTTACCCCCTAGATCCCCTTTCAAGATAAATTTGTACATTTTTCGGTAGAAAAATGTATCGGCCGAAGGCTGGTTCCTCTTAAATTACAAGCTCGCTGTCGCTCGCCAGGAAAAAAATCGACACCTAAATGGCACGAATGGTGTTAAAATTGACATAAATGGGGCGAAAGTTCTTAAAATCGTCAAACTAATGGGGCGAACGTCTTAAAATCTCAAAAGCAATGGGGCTAAACATGAGGGAGAAAGGGGTCCACAAAAAAATCCCTCGATTGGAAATCTCCCCTTAAGCTTAGGAAGAATATGGCAACTAAGACGATGAATATTGAGATAGGCTTTTGCCTTTTAATGTGCAGACGTCCTTCTTAGGCTGAATAAAATCGGCCCGTATTTGCCAGACTATAATGGAAAGGACGTGGCCGGTACTGAAGGGGTTAACCCATTCAGTACCGCAGGGACGTCCTTTTCATCCTATTCTGCCAACTGTTACACGATTGTATTCAGCTTAGGAAGGACCTCTAGCAGTAATTAGGCTTCAGACTATCTCAACCAACCCTATTGACTACCACAGATCCTTCCCAAGCTGCATAATATCGTCTAATATAGCTAGGATACAATATAATACACGTCGCTGGTACGGTTGGCCAAATAAGTCGTGTCGCCGCTGTTATTAAGTTTTGCTCGGTGCTGTATTAATGTCTGTCAGATATTGAATAGGGTGTGTAAAGATAGGAACATGTGTGTATATCTCACTCGAAGCGATGACTTAAAGCTTAGATATTGCTGATACCAAATATTGATCGAAATATATACTTGGTGCCGCGATATCACTTATTTGACCGACAGTACTGAAAGGGTTAAACCAGGAGGTATTAGGACAGATTTTGCCGACCTTCTCTGAGGCTGTCATTAAACGATTTTGCTCAGCCATGGAAGGCCCTTAATGGGAGATGGGCGTATTTATTTGCTGCTTTATGCATCTTTTTATTATTATTATTTTAGTTTCCTCCCTAGACCTCCATCAAACTTTAAACAAAAAAAAAAAACCCAAAGACCCTCCTTTAAGATAAATTTGTACATTTTTCGATAGAAAAATGCCAGGAAAAAATCGAATCCCTAATTGACACGAACAATCTTAATATGTCCGGGACATTTTTCTATCAATTTTTTTTACAAAGTTATCTTGAAGGAGGTCTTGGGGGTGTTGTTTTTCCAGCTTGATGGAGGTCTAGGGAAGAAACTAAAAAATTAATAAAAATATATATAAATGAACAAATAAATACGCCATACCCCCTTAAACACCTTAATCCTCAAGGGGTCACAGGCTTTCATTAATTCGGGGTGATTGTTGTTGGGAATGAAATTAATTAATGAAGATTAGTTAATTACCTAGATATATTAATTAATGAAGATTAGTTAATTACCTAGATATATTAATTAATGAAGATTAGTTAATGATCTAGATATATTAATTAATGAAGATTAGTTAATTACCTAGATATATTAATTAATGAAGATTAGTTAATTACCTAGATATATTAATTAATGAAGATTAGTTAATGATCTAGATATATTAATTAATGAAGATTAGTTAATTACCTAGATATATTAATTAATGAAGATTAGTTAATTACCTAGATATATTAATTAATGAAGATTAGTTAATGATCTAGATATATTAATTAATGAAGATTAGTTAATGATCTAGATATATTAATTAATGAAGATTAGTTAATGATCTAGATATATTAATTAATGAAGATTAGTTAATTACCTAGATATATTAATTAATGAAGATTAGTTAATTATCTAGATATATTAATTAATGAAGATTAGTTAATGATCTAGATATATTAATTAATGAAGATTAGTTAATGATCTAGATATATTAATTAATGAAGATTAGTTAATGATCTAGATATATTAATTAATGAAGATTAGTTAATGATCTAGATATATTAATTAATGAAGATTAGTTAATTACCTAGATATATTAATTAATGAAGATTAGTTAATGATCTAGATATATTAATTAATGAAGATTAGTTAATGATCTAGATATATTAATTAATGAAGATTAGTTAATGATCTAGATATATTAATTAATGAAGATTAGTTAATTACCTAGATATATTAATTAATGAAGATTAGTTAATGATCTAGATATATTAATTAATGAAGATTAGTTAATGATCTAGATATATTAATTAATGAAGATTAGTTAATGATCTAGATATATTAATTAATGAAGATTAGTTAATGATCTAGATATATTAATTAATGAAGATTAGTTAATTACCTAGATATATTAATTAATGAAGATTAGTTAATTACCTAGATATATTAATTAATGAAGATTAGTTAATGATCTAGATATATTAATTAATGAAGATTAGTTAATGATCTAGATATATTAATTAATGAAGATTAGTTAATTACCTAGATATATTAATTAATGAAGATTAGTTAATGATCTAGATATATTAATTAATGAAGATTAGTTAATTACCTAGATATATTAATTAATGAAGATTAGTTAATTACCTAGATATATTAATTAATGAAGATTAGTTAATTACCTAGATATATTAATTAATGAAGATTAGTTAATGATCTAGATATATTAATTAATGAAGATTAGTTAATGATCTAGATATATTAATTAATGAAGATTAGTTAATTACCTAGATATATTAATTAATGAAGATTAGTTAATGATCTAGATATATTAATTAATGAAGATTAGTTAATTCCCTAGATATATTAATGAAGATTAGTTAATTACCTAGATATATTAATTAATGAAGATTAGTTAATTACCTAGATATATTAATTAATGAAGATTAGTTAATTACCTAGATATATTAATTAATGAAGATTAGTTAATTATCTAGATATATTAATTAAAGTCTTTCTGTTTTGTTATATTTTTACACGTGCAGTGGTTAGAATCTCTCTCTCTCTCTCTCTCTCTCTCTCTCTCTCTCTCTCTCTCTCTCTCTCTCTCTCTCTCTCTCTCTCTCTCTCTCCATTGAATATTCATAGCAAGCATACAGGGGTGAGGCAATCAGCTAGCCAGGGAGGTGGATGAGATGACTGAGGTGGAGAGAGACAGACACACAGACAGACAGACACGGACAGATAGATAGATAAAGAGATAGATAAATAGATAGATAGAGAGAGATGCATGAACAACAATATATCGATATAATAGATAAACATATAAGTATATACACACATCCATCTATAATAATAATAATAATAATAATAATAGTTCTTAAAGCTAGCGCATGCTAAGCTAGCTAAGGATAGCTCAATAAGGCCGATTAGGCGTATTTCCATTGGGGTCCTGTACTACTACCCCATCCCTTTGCTCATGAGGATGGTAACGACTCAGTGCTTGTGAAAAATCTTTAATGCGCCAAGCAAATATATCTATCTAAGGAATAAATAGGTTGCTAAATAGATAGATATGGTGATACAGAAGGTACATAAATACAGTATAATATAGATTAATTATAACCACTTAAGGCCCACCTTAGAGAATAACTAATCAGCATTATCACAGTCTTTGTTGTTGCCACTTTGTTTACAACTTAGAAGGAAACTTTACCCCGTCCAACATTAACCCGAGGACCCCGCATAATTGAGGTAGTCAAAAGTGCCAGCGTATTCACAATTAAACCTGCCAATCTGACAAACAAAATTATATTTACCATATAAAGCAATATTTCCTCTCCATGTACGTTAATTTTACTTATATGATGAACATATGAACATTGAAGAGTGATAGAAGAAGTGGGAACAGCAATTAGGTGGTGGAAAACGTATATTTTCGCCGGGCGGTCGTATTCTGGGGCGTACATTTTTTTCGGTAAAAGAACGTCCTGGCCAAATGCTAATTTTCTCTAAATTACAGGCTTGCTGTCGCTCACCCAGAAAATATCGATAGATGAATGGGGTGAATTGCTTTATACTCGTCAAACAAATTGGTAAAATCCATATGGCAACAGTAATGGTACTGACCTTAATGGTAAGAAGGTCAGTTTGTAAATAACATACGGCCAACATATCAAAATATTCCTTCTTGATTTTCAATTTCAAAATGCATTATTCGATAGCTTGCCATTATTTCTATGCTTCATTATTAAGCTTATGCTACTCATACAATTACTCATACCTCTCTTCAAATATCTGTCCATCTTTGTAACTGCTTTGACAGCACGGAGTACTTATCAGAGCTACTGAGAATCACTTGGTGGCCAGTGACCTGACTCCTGAATCTATTTGACAGATTGTGTTATTCTATGGGTACCCCCCAATGCCCTTATATACGTCACGAAAGCTCGGAAATGCCTCTCGCCACCACCATCCAAAACACTAATTTATTTATATTTACATTTATAAGAAGCTCGGACTACAGTTACTGCACGTAGGAGGTATATTGTACACTATTATTTATGATAATGAGGATAGCTGACCCCATGAACTATGCCCTTTAATATTAGCCAGGATAACATGTAAATGATGCTCTCGTATTGTAATGCCAAAGTTGGTATGATTTATGTTAGTGACCAAAAAATGGCTTCCATGTTATATTTTCAGCAGACTAATTATCTGTGAAATACATGTAATTTTACTGGAAAAACTAGGGATTCACGTGTGGGGTTGGGGAGGGGAAATATTAATTTATATATACTGTGTGTATATATATATATATATATATATATATATTGTTACGGCTGGATCGGCAATACATATTCGGGATTCTTGATCGTAGGACAGAAATGGCTTATGTGACAACGACACGCTCGATTCCAGTCCCAAATACTATATGCTCCAGACAACAAAAGCACCAACGCCCTACAGAGTTATCGTCTATGGTAACGAGGTACCTTAACTCGGCGAAAGTGTACAACAGGGGTAGGCTATGAGGCTAAACTCCCTCAGACATTTATAGGTTACGTTATTACTAAAGAAATGCAATACTCAAGAAACTACGTTAATATTAAGCCTCTAATAATGTAGAATAGAAGCAGGCTAAAGGTATGACAGTGAAATGCTAAATGACAAATGTACACGCCTACTTGAAAGCGCGTGCACTAGAATAACTGTCCCCTACTAACATGCACTAGCATGTAGCATACAAGATGTTCATGATCCAGTAGATACCTAATAATACAC